>CANSNZ010000955.1:2767500-3021726 GCA_947646795.1 Beta lomatogona | reverse complement strand
AAAGATATCATACAGCTCTAGATTAAGTTATTGACAGCTAGTCGTGATCCAGATTCCAGTAGATAAAGGGTAACATCACATCATATCCTCGTCAAAAGTTGTCAAGTATATGTTTATGTACTATTCGTTTATTGACCCTTTTCTCTCTCTTTGTTCATCGATAAGATAAAGGATTTTTATGTGCTTTTTTTTGTATTTCAACATTTTTACCACTATGGGAAATTCCGAGTGGTAGTTTCTATTCTTGGGAATTTTCAATAGTAGATTTAACCTTTTTTTCCCTTCTCATTGCTAGGCCTCAATTATTAATTTAGCCAAATGGAGTATTAATGAGGCTTAAACGTTAATTTGATGTTTAATTTTAGAACTTTTGTTAAGTTTTGCCTAAGCCCTACTAACCATGATTTATTTAGGTCAAAGAGTATGTCAATATTAATTTTTATGATGAAGTATACTGTTAGTAGTATGCATAGTCTTCATGTGTTTTTCTAATAAAGTGAAAGATTCACTATTGTTTGACTTCTGAAATATATAATGCATAACCAAGGGAAAAAAATTTACACATTGATGGAGTAAGAAGATGAATTTGCCATGATATTTTTTCTTAGAAAAAAAGAACAAGGAAGGCGAGTGACAGTCATAAGGCAACGCATTCCATAATGGGAAGAAACGTTAAGGTGGAGGGAAAGTGAAATTAGAATTGGAGGGAAAATTTTTTGTTAGTCAGTTATAAGTCTAGACCTAAATAAATCATGGTTAGTGAGTTTTAGGCAAAATTTAGCAGAGTATTAAAACTAAACATGAAATTAACGTTTATGCCTAATTAATGCTATATTTGGGTAAATTAGGAAAATTGAAGCCTAGCAATGGGAAACAAAAACAAAGTTGAATCTACCATTGGAAATTATCAAGAATAGGAGTCTACCAATGGGAATTTCCCTTAAAACTATATGCATCGTAATTTTACTTACCATTATTCAATGCACAATATGTAAGTCTAATCATACTTAACATGCTCATAAATAATCTGAATTGAACATGCAATACATGGGCGGAAGCTCTAAAGTGTATATGTATTACCTCTAGCCAATGCTAATTTTGTTGTCTCCCTCTCTTCTATAATCTAGTGTACCCAATTGATTTTGGTTTTCCGAATTTCGATGCCAAACCCTCACTCACCGTATAGATGGTGTTTTTTTTAGAGAGTAGATTCAGTGACCTTTTCAGAATAAAAAACCTAGTTTAATATTAGAGTCTTGCCATCAAAGAGCCCTAATAAAATGGTGAACATTGTGAGTGGTTATAGAAGTGGGGAGAGGATCATCGGGAGTTCCTTGATCATGGGTAACTACCCACACAAAATGGACCATATTAATTTATTAGCTGACTAGATATTATTTAGTAAATAATCATTAGTTAGCTAAAAATTCCAACATTCTCCCACTTGGTCCATATTAACAAGAAAAACTTCATACACGAATCATAGCGATAAATTCTCTTAGAACGAGAATCTTTCTTCCATGTATTACGATAGACTCCGTTTTTCACCACTCATGCTACTTAATGAGTAAACCCTATGTTTAATCTAGGCCAAAAATAATGACATTTCTCAATAAAATAACAAGGTGTACGTACACAAATTCAAAAGAGAAATATCCAACTTACTGAAATTTTTCAATACAACACAAATAATATATTACATGATAGAACCAAGTCCCATCTTTTCCACATGACCCTTGAATTTTTAATTTGCATGCCTATAGTCAAGGGATCAGCAATCATAAGTTCAATGCTTATGTGTTATATGATCACTTTCTTTTCATGAACACGTTCCTTGATGGCTCAAAACTTTATGTCGATGTGTTTCCTTTGACTTTCACTCTTATTATTCTTAGCCGTAAATACAGCAGCTGAATTATCACAATACATTCTAATCGGCAGACAGATATAATCAATGACTCTTAGCCTTGATATGAAACTCTACATCGAAACACCATGTGAGGTAGCCTCAAAGCAAGAAACGAACTCAGCCTCCATAGTTGAAGTAGCGATTAAGGTATGCTTCACACTCCTCCAAGATACTGCACCATCAGCTAGCATAACCACATATCTTGAGGTTGATTTTCGTGAGTCTATGCAGCCACCGAAATCGGAGTCACAATACCCTACTACTTCAAGATTATCGGTATGCCTATACATAAGCATGTAATCCTTATATCTCAACACTTTCTTTGCAGCCTTCCAGTGATCAGGTACTGAACTCCAATAGCATATGCTATGTCAGGTCTTGTACATACCTGAGCATACATAATGCTTCCAACAGATGAAGCATAAGGAACATTTCTCATTTGTTCCCTCTCAATATCATTCCTGTGGCACTGGTCTAAACTGAACCGGTCACCTTTGAAAATGGGCACTATACTTGGTGAACAATCTTTGATAACGAATCTTTCAAGTATTTTGTTGATATAGGCTTCTTGAGACAAACTCAAACTGCCTTGAGATCAATCTTAATAGATCTTGATGCTAATGACATAAGATGCCTCACCCATATCCTTCATATCAAAATTACTTGAAAGCTAGCAATTGTTTCACTTCACATAGTAACCTTTTATCATTAGTTGCTAGCCAAATATCATTCACATATAGCACAAGGAAACAAATCCTACTCCCACTGACCTTGTGGTATATACAGTGATCCATGATATTTTCTTCAAAACCAAATGAAGTTATCACTTGATGGAACTTCATATACCATTGGGAGAAGCCTGTTTCAGTCCATATATGGATTTATTTAGCTTATAAACCAAATGCTCACCTTTTCTAGAGGAGAATCCTTGAGGATGTTTCATGTAAACCTCTTCCTTTAAATCACCATTTAGAAAAGGTCGTTTTCACATCCATTTGATGTAACTCATAATCAAAATGAGCTACTAATGCCATAACTACTCGGAGAGAATCTTTCTTTGATATAGGAGAGAAAGTCTATGTGTAACCAGGCATAGTGTATTGGGCAACAATACCATGCTCTTGAAGAAATTTTGCAAATGGACCACATGCTTGTCCATTCTCGGTGTATCTAGTATAATACTCTCCACCTCTATCTGATCTCACAATCTTGATGTGCTTATCACATTGTTTCTCTACTTCATCTTCAAACAATTTAAAAGAATCTAAAGCTTCGTCTTTGGAATGATGTAAGTAAAGATACATATATTGTGAATAATCATCAATGAAGGTGATGAAGTATTTTGGATCTTTAGCGTTCATGTCCGGACAACAAATATCCGTATGTATGATCTCTAATAGGTTGGAAATCCTCTTAGCACCCTCTTTAGATTTGTTAGTTTGCTTGCCCTTAATGCAAATAACACAAGTCTCAAAATCAGCAAAATCCAAAGTATCAAGTACCCCTTCCTTTACTAATTTCTTGACTCTCAATGGAGATATGTCCCAATCTCCGGTGCCATAACATAGAGGATTCTTCATTCATAATACAACACTTCAAACCAGCATTAACTTGTAGGGAATTATGAGCAATATCATTTTAATTTGCAATTCAAGACGATATAAACCATCTGAAAAAAAATACCATAGCCAACAATTTCATAATTTCTTAATAAACTTGAAACCATAATCTGAAGAATTAAAGGAAAATCCCAAAGGTACAAGTCTTGAAACTGAAATCAAATTTCTAATGTTCTTTCTAAATGCAAAACAAAACCACTACTTAAAGTTAAGCTACATGTCCAAACGACTTCCACATGCGAACCCATCTGGTTGCCAGAATAGATGTGATGTTCACTGCCCACTAGTTTCCTTAGGTTTGTCATAATCTGCAAGGTATTCGAAACATGGATTGTAGTACCAGAGTCAATCCACCATGTATTATGATTAACATTAACCATGTTGGATTCATAACAAACAAACGCAAGAAAATTACCTTTCTTCTTTAGCCAAGCCTTGAACTTCACGCAGTCTTTCTTCATGTGTCCCTTCTTTTTACAGAAGAAACACAAAGACTCTTTCTTAATGGCTTGATTTGCTAGAATATTCCCATTTTCCTTATTCTTAATGTGATCCTTTTTCTTTGCAGAAGTAGTACGGTTCACCTTTTCACCCTCTTCCATCAATAATCTTCCCTCCTTTTCAACACACATGGTCATAAGCTCATTAATTGACCATTTATCTTTACGTGTGTTGTAAGAGACCTTAAAAGGGCCATATTCATGAGAAAGAGTGCACAAAATGTAATGGATAAGGAAAGTGTCAGATATGGTAACTTTCAAGTCTTTAAGCTAAGCTGCAATGTCCCTCATGTGCATGATATGATCACGCACTCCCTTAATTTGAGTGAGCCTTATGGATGAAAACTTCATAATTAAGGTGCTAGCAAGAGCTTTCTCAGAAGATGCAAACTGCTCATCCATGGCCTTAAGAAGTTCTTTGACTTTGGTATGCTGATCGACGGAACCACGAATACTAGCACTGATCTTGGTTTTATGAACAGAACAGAGAGGCGGTTAGACCTCTCCCATTTTTCATAAAGATCAATTTGATCTAGAGTACTAGTCTCATTAATGCCAGGTGGTTCGTCTTTCCTAATTAATAGCATAGTCAATGTCCATCCATCCCAACTGTAGTAGCAGTCTCTCTTTCCACACCTTATAGTTATCACCCTTTAATTCAGGAATGTCACATTTGATATCAGAAATATTCCCATGTAAAACTACTGCGAAAAATAAAATAGAGATATAAATAATCATGCTTATTATCAAAATTTGAGACTTTCAACATTAATCATGCTTTACCAATGTAAATCATGCGAAATATAAATCTAGTGACATAAAACTTGCATGTGGGCTAAACTTCTACTCAATTAGATTATAATAACCATACTGTGAAACTATTAAACTATATCAATTTCTTTTTTTTATCGGCAAGTAAGAAATATATTGTATTAAAAACAGGATACAACTTGACTCAAGACATGGAGACGAACCTCCACTGCCAAGACCACACCATCAGGGTACAGTCAGCCTAAAACAATTGCTCAAATGAGCTATATACCAGGACATATCCCCATTGCATAGGTAACTAGGAAAAACACTATTGATTCTATTATGCACATCATTTTGAATTGTTCTAACTACTGTATCTATACATTTGACAGTATCATGCCACATAGTATTATTGATTTCTCTCCATATGTGGTATATTGTGCACATCATGATGGAGTAATGAACTTCTTTCCTAAACTTGCTGTATCAATTTCTTAATTGTTGCGAGATGCTTAAGAAACAAAATTTAATACTTCACCCCAACTAATTTTTCAAATACAATAAAATTCATGGGGGTAAGTCTTATCATATCTTACACAATTAACTGCAACAGATGTCTAGTTTCCACATGTGATTCCAAAATAAAATTTTAATAATTAGAGGTTATGTCGCTACTCCCTAACTAATTAAATTTTGAACCACTCAACTTTCACTTGATTTATATACTAAACACAATGTATATAAGCAATATATTTGACCATAAACTGAATTGGTACAAAACGAAAAACAACATATTACTCAAACAACATAAGCCTTAGAATTATAAAGAAAAGGAGAATTAAGCAAGGCAGAGGAGCAACACTCGCTCTTGATAGCAAATGTATGTCTAATCATACTTAACATGCTCATAAATAAACTGAATTGAACATGCAATACATGGGCGGAAGCTCTGATGTGGACATGGATGGCTTCCCTAAAACAAGTCCTAGTTCTGTTAGGATTGGTGTTGTTTTCCTAATTTTAGTAGGAATAGGACTCTTGAAATCCTAATCCTAGTAGGTTTAGAACTCCTAGTTTTGTTAGGAGTCTCAAAGTTTTAGTTTGTTCATTATTCTAGTTGAGTTAGATATCCAAATCCTATTTGGATTAGGATTCCTAATTAGAGTTTTAGAATTATAGTAGTAGAAGGAGTCTTTTGCTTGTAAGTTTTTACTATTCTACTTGGAATAGGTTTTTCTTACTTTAATCACATTAGGAGTCTAGTTGGAGTAGGAGTGGTAGTAGGCTCCCAAGTTGGAGCTTGTTCCACTTGGTTAGGACTTTGTTATTTCATTGTTATCTTGTTCTTAGTTTCTTAGTCTTAGTAGGTTTAGGTTTTATTTTACACGCCTATGTAAGGCTTTGTTTCATTAATAAAAGGGGAGATTTTGAGTTTTGATTAAAGTTATTCCTTATCAATTATTGTTGTTTTGCCGAGATAGCAAAATAGCATCGTTGAATTTAGTCGAGATAGCTTTATTCTTCAACCCTAGTTCAATTTGACTGAGATAGTTGAATTGTTCATATCCTTTGTAACACATTTCATCCATTATAATACCATAAAACACTAAAATTCAGTTTGATTTAAGAAACCTACTACGAGATCGAAATGAGCCAAGAAAATCCACATCAAGCTCTAAAGTGGATAAGAATTACCTCCAGCCATTGCTAATTTTGTTGTCTCCCTCTCTTCTGCAATCTAGTGTACCCAATTGATTTTTGATTTCTGAATTTCGGTGCCAAACCCTGACTCTCACTGTATAGTTGGTGTTTTTTTAGAGAGTAGATTCAGTGATATATTAGAGTCTTGCCATCAAAGAGCCCTAATCAAATGGTGAACGTTGTGAGTGGTTATAGAAGTGGGGAGAAAATCATGGGGAGTTTCTTGTTCATGAGTAACTACCCACACAAAATGGACCGTATCAATTTATTAGCTGACTAGATATTATTTAGTAAGTAATTAATAGTTAGCTAAAAATTCCAACACAATATCCTCTTTGTTAACTTAATATCATTTATTTTGTTTATTGTTTATAATATGGTAAACTTATTTAACTTGTAAAATTTTCTCCAAGCAGTTAGATTATGTACTACTAGAATCTTTTGCACGCGATGCGTGCATGATATCGCGTGTAAGTGATGTTGTGTAAGTTTTTAATTTAATCGTCATTCAAGAATATTGATCTATTTTTTGTTTTTACTGGTGCATATGTAACTGCTTTGCAGTTGTAGGGATCCTTTTTTTCTCTTTTCTTAAAACAAATGAGAGAATGCAATTAGTAATTTTATTTGGTTATTAGGGGTAATTTGGGCAAAAAGGGTGGACACCAAAAGATCAGGAGTTGACATATAGAATAGAGATGAGTTAAGATCGCTTCACTAGATTACAAACTAATGGAATTAATGAATAATGACGCCTAGTTAACAGTTAGAGCATAATGCCTTGAAAAGGTAATTCTGAGGGTATGAGAATTTCAAAAAGGTTGGAAATCGGGATACAACGTAAAAATCAAACAAACACATGGGCGTAACTAGAAAAACCTTAAGGTAAAAAAATCTAAAGAAAAGGTTTTCAATGTATACTCCATTTTTTCTATATAATTTACTATTACTTTTTTTTTTTACAATTTCCATCAGTTATTTACTAAATACTATTTTAAATTATTCTATTTATTTCAATATCAATTTGAACATTTGTGAGGGTACAAAGTTCTGGAAGATACATTATTGAGTTCTTAATGGTAATTTTAATAGAAATACAAATATTATAAGAGATAATTGGGTAATCGTTAGATTAGAATGTAGGTCAACTGAATAGTTAATTAAGAAACAAGTAAAAAAAATAATGATAGATACATGCAAGAAAAATAAAGTATTCAAACTAGTAATGCAAGAAAAAGTAAGGAATGTGATCAAAGTATTGTGACATGGAGAAATTATAAATCTATAAAAATTAATACCCCCTTCCTTCCATTTTTATGTTTCTTATTTGGAATCTTTTAAGAGACAAAATAGGCTGTGGTGGATCCAAAATTTTGAATATGGGGATACGGACGTACACCAAACAAAAAAATAGTGAAAAAGGTTCATTAAAACTATTCAATACATAAGTCTTACAACTAAAATATTCAAAATATCCATAGTCACACAACCAATTTATTTTTTAAAATACATAAGATTCTAAACGTCAAACTAAAGTTCATAAGATGGGGTTGCTTAAGTTGCTTTTCCTTGGATTTACTTGACTTGGGTGTATCATTTGTCATTTCCCAATTAAATTCATAAAAAATAATTGATTGTCAATTTTAATTTCGAATTTCAATAAGCAAACCCTAACTAATTAATGAACAATGTCAACATTCAACGATTTACATCTAAATATTCAATTAATCTAAGAATCTAATATATAAACTTATAAAGTAGGAAAATATGAAAATTGTAAAACAAAATAAAAACCCTAACACAAAACTTACTATGAGTAGTGAGAGTGAGTCGACTGAAGTAAACTGGGCGCTGAAGTCCTCACCGCGTGAGCGCCGAAGTGCCGATCTGCGCGTCGATGGTTGGCAACGGCTATATCTACGCTAGACTCCGGAGTGTGACTGTGTGTTACTATTGAGAATTGAGAGAAAGTGAGGAGAGAGGGAGAGGAGTATGTGTGTGTGTGTGTGTGTGAGAGAGAGAGACAGAGAGAGAGAGCGGAACGTAATTCTCGTTTTTTTTCTAAATTCCAACGTGAATTTTTTTTAAAGCTGATTTTTTTTTACATTGGGGATACAACCATGTACCCAGCTGGGTCCGCCACTAAAAATAGGTCAAATTAAGAATATCAAAAGGGAACACAGATAGTATAAAGATTGATATTTCGAAAATATACAATGAAACATACTCCCTACGTCCCATATTAATCACAACACACATTTATACTCATAATTTTAGGAAGTAGATATACAGGGACATGAGTTTTATTATTAATTTTTTGAACGGGATCAATTGTTAAAGATCATTTGATTGAATGGGTATTTTCAAATTATGGGTATATTGTATGGATCTTCTCGTTGGGGGTTGGTGTATGTAAAGGATTATTATTTTATTATTGTTTCACTATTTTGAGGATTCAAGGCTGGCCTAGTGGTTGTAAGACCCTCCTTCCACCCCTATGACAAGGTTTGATTCGCACCTCTTGCAAGAAGGATCCCAATTTCTCCTCGTTGCACATTCTCACCTTTAAAACAATTAAAATAAATAAAGTGAGGGGTATAGGTCTAGAGAGGAAAAATAAAGAGTAAATCATGTTTATAAGAAAGTGTTGCAATTAATATGAGACAATTATGTACGTAAAATTAATATGGAACAAATAGAGTATGTAATAAGATCCAACATCATATGTAAAATAATTCTATGAGTGAGAATTGATGTAAAAAGAATTCTAACTTCGACGATGAAACGCTAATTTCAGGAAACAACAAGAGTATATTGTTGACATCAAAAATTAAAGTCATACAAATATGTTGCATAATCTGACTTAATGAATTTTGTTCTTCAAGGATATCATATTCTTTTTTAATTTTACTTGTTGCATTGTTATTTATTTTTTAACTCTATCATTCAAGATCAAAGTTTGTTATTAATTGTGACCGGAAACTATCACACGGGATATTTTTAGATATATTAAAATGTGTATTTTTAAGCTATTAATATATTTTCTATGGCAAAAGATGTGTAAGAGAGATAGTAGAAAATAATGTTTGAAGAGAAAAATATGGAGGGAGAAATATAGAAACATCTCACCGTTTCTATACTACATTTTAGGATTTAACTAGTTTTTAAACCCGGGTTATTCCTCGGGTACTTATATTTTTCATTTATTAATATATTACTTTAAAATAATTACACCAAATATCACATAGTTTAGTGGTTAAATCTTATACACTACATTTATTAACTTTTTTTATAGTATGTGGATTATATGGAGTAAAACACCCTAAGGAAATACTACTTTACGGCTGGAGGAAGGGGATGATTGTGACTTTACAAAATGCTTTACATGACATACAAGGGATTTTGTGGACATAAGAATCAATAAAACATACTTCCTCAATTCCATTTTAAATGAAACGTAGGGCCTTGGCATGGGGATTTAGAATAGGAGAGACATAGAGAGAAAAAAAAGAAGGGACCCATGTGATGAGGAGAGAGATAGAGAGAAGTGAATACCAAATAAGGTAACGTTTCACTTATTTTGAAAGGCCTAAAATAGTAAGTGTTTCATTTAAAATGGAACGGAGGAAGTATTAGTTTAGATGGTAATATAGTAATTCTTACTAAGAGGTCAGGGATTCAATTTGAGATATAATTAAAACACAACCTATGACCAGAAAAGAGGGGAGGGAGAGTTATGGAGGAAGAGAGAGAAAAAGGCAAATTGAAAGTGATTTAGGGTCTGTTCTCTTCGGCATAAAACAATCGAACCGAATCGAACCGAATTGAACCGAACCGAAGCGAACCGAACTAAATTATAACTAACTAATAGTAATGATTATCATTTCTGAACTGAACTGAAAATAAGATGGGGAAAATAGGCCCTTAACTGGTTGTCAATTAAGGTCAATAGGTCATATAGAAGTTAATCAAGGTTTACTAATGAAATTAGGAGTCAATAACTAAAAAAGGTAGTGGTCATTAGTATTTAAGGACATATGGTGAAATTTCAAAAAAATTGAGTGATAAATAGTGCTGTTCCGGTATGGAATAAATGGAAGGAATGAACCGGTATCTTCCTTGTCGTAGCGTGCCGGTTTGAGACCCTGCAAAACAGGTAAACTAACCTCGGAGGTTGATCCGAGTAACGCCCCTCCGATGCCTAAGTCAGTAAAGAATAAAGACGGGATGTCTCAAATATAATGTGTTGGTGTTTGTGAACGTGCCTCATGACTCAGGTCAGGGGGGGTATTTATAGGAGCCGGCAGTGTCCTTAGTGAGGTAGGACTCTGCTCCCATTGGTTAGATACATTTCTATCCTCTTATGATACTTATCTTTAGGCCCAGAGGCGCATTAAGTCAATACTGGATCAATCCAGGCCCATTCAGCCAATGGCCCACGTGATGAATACCGATAAGGTCTACTGATGTAGCCGGTATGTCGGATACGACCGTATCCGGTACGATTATACCCCACTAAGGGGTTCTTCAGACGGAATTGACCATAACGGTCAAGACCGGTTGGAACAAACCGGTAGGGACTGATTAAGCCCCCATACAACTAGCCCCCAAGCCGGTATGACTGATACGGGGATATCCGGCTTAACCACAGCTGAGCCGTTATGGATGATGAAAATCACTTTTCCATCCTGAAGCCGCCTAGAGACATCTGGATAATAGAGTAAGATAGCGGAAAATGAATCGTCACCTCGAGCCCTGCGCTGATTTGACTAGGGTGTCAGTAGCTGATCACAGCTGTTTCTGAGCTCGGGGTACACGTGGCATGATCGGGACGGGAAGACGAAACGTCGCCCAATCTGAGCCATGAAGCTAAGTATAAATAGTGCTTCTCTTCGCACAGTTTCACATTACTTTCAAACCTTCAAGCAATCAGTCCACCCGAGACCTAGCGTTCTTTCGATTCTTAGGTCTTTCGTCGTGACATTCCAGGTGGGACCGGACTCTCTTACCGGCTATTTTCAGTGCCAGCCATCACTCTTTTCCTTCTTTCCAGGTATTTTACCAGACTTCTTCTTAATTTCTTCAAGTAATCATGTCTTCTCAATCTGATTCACAAAACCTTTCTGAAAGTCCCCACTCTTTGACCGATAGTGACTTTAACTCTGATAGTAAATATGCCAGTCCTACCATGTCCAGTAATTCACCGGTAGTAAACCGCCTAAATGAACATAGGAGTAAGTCTGGCCATGACTGTAGTACTTCCGGTAGGGCCCCTGAGGACTCAACACTACATGCCTCCCCCCTGACGGCCATTAGGGCCTTTGGAGAAGCCGTAGGAGTACCAGTATCGGGTCAATACGGGACCATGCTGGGAATAGCAGAACGGTCCTCAGTACTTTTCCCCCACGTGGCCGGCATGTCCGCGGGTCCTCCTTCTGGGAACTCCTCTGTTGCTTCGGAAGATGTTGATAGCGTCTTGCGCGACATGATGTCGGACGAGGACGAGGAGTCGGCATCTTTGGAAGCTGACTCCGACGAAGAGCCGGCGGAAATCATCCCCGAGGACGACGACGAAACGTTGGAGGACTTATACATGCCTCCTTGCGAGGCCGGCAGCCCGTCATTCATTCAGATTGACAAGAACTGGAGAAGAACGGCATTGAGTAACAATTTTTGCCGGAAAGGCGCTGAGTATTTTGCCTTCCCCGAAGGGTATGGACTGGTCATGCCGTCTGAAGGATGCCGGGTAACGGATTACCCGCCTGGGCACGTAGCAGTCTATGTCCATATGCTAGACTTTGGGTTGAGGTTTCCCTTGGACCCCTTCATAGTAAAGATTTTCACCGCCTGGAATATCTGCTTATCCCAACTAACGCCGCTATCCTGGCGTAATTTAATATGCTATGCCTGGACCATCCGATTCAAGAGGTTTCCGGAGACTCTGAATCTATTCCGGAAGTTACATTGGATTAAAGAGGATGGCTCCGCGAAGGGTAAAGGGAAAGGTAAAAGGAAACAGTCACAGGCCGAGGGGGAACTCGGCCAAGGTGGCTGGATGTCTATGTACACCCGGCCCAAGAAGCTGACGGTGTATCCGAAACTAACATCCCTGAAGAACTGGCAGCCCCGCTTCTTCTGGGTACGGGTGCCGGCCGACTTTCCCCTGCACCGGTATTGGACGAAGCCTCGTCCAAGGATGGAACACATCCCTGACAGGCGACTAACCCGCCGGGAAGTGGAGGCTTTCAATTTCTTTGAGGCCTCTTCCCAACCAGGCCCCAAGGGAGGGAAGCACGTTCCCGTGCCCCTCAATTGGTTACCTCATGCCGGTTATATTTTAGGCAACGCCCCACTTTCCGCTTTGGGCTTTTGCCAGTCTGAACCCACTGGTAATTAAGTTTGATGTTGGTATGTATTTTATATTCTACCATTTTGTTTGTTGCTAACGTTCTTTTACCCCTCTGAATGTAGGTCGGGAGCACTTTATCCGGCAAGCTCTTCACCTCAACTCAAACTTCATTCCAATCAGCAACATGCCTCCGAAGCCGGCCAGGAAATTTACGTCAATTGTTGGAGGCCGGGGTGGTAAGACTCGCGGCGCTGGCCGTGGTGACTCTAGCGCCGCCGCTCCTGGGGAGACTGTCCAGCCTCCTCCCAAAAAGGTTACCTCAGCCCCCATCAAGAGGAAGACCGAGGGGGAAGCTGAGACATCCAAACGACCCAAATCTAAGGCTCCCAGGAAGGAGCGTGCTGAAGAGGTTCTTTGCCGAGGTGAGAGGGAGCCAAAAAGACCGTTATCCGGGAGGGTATCTGAGGTCGGCACCTCCTCCCTGAGGCCCAAGATTTACAAGCAACTGACTTTGCCGGCTATGATTCCTGAGCTAGAACATTTTGTTCAGCCGCACAAGTCAGGCTTCATAGAGGAGGCCGAGATCGAGGTGCCGGAGATCCTCCGGAAACGATGGTCCCGGTCTCCGGTTCGAGATGGGGCTCACTTCCAGCCTAAGCTTAACGTCCTGGATGATGAATCCCTGCTGTTGGACCGTCCTCTGGACGGCGGTAACCTGGGGTACCGGCTCCTGAAAGGGCTCCAGCTGAAGTATGACATGCCTGTAGATCAGGTGCAATCTCCTGCTGCTGTTCACGCGCATAATTTGGCCGTGGTAAGTTTTTCAAAATTGACGGTGTAATTGCCCGTTTCTTCCGTTTACCACCCTTGTCTAACTTTTTATTTTTTATCTGTTGCAGGCGGCTCATTCCGGTAAAGAACTCTGCGATTTTTACCGGTACTTCCAAGGCGCCAATTACGGCGAAGTGAAAGATCATGAGGCCACCCAAGACCAACTTACCGCGAAGAATGCGGAGTTGGTGAATGTCGGCAATGAGCAGAAGAAGCTGAAGACCGCTCTGGATAAGGCCAACTCAGAACTTCAGAGAGCTAAGACGGTAGCCTCCAGCAGCAAGCTTTTACTGAAAAATAAAGAAGTCGAGCTGACGAAAGTAAAAGAGGAGCTGACTGCTGCAAAGGGCCGGGAAGCCAACGCTGTGGCTGAGTACCAGCGGTCCATCGACTTTGTACACCGGCTAGCTAATCGGTACAATGGAGGTTGGGCCGCCGCTATGCGGTGCACCAGGCATACTTTCCCTGACCTGGACTGGAGTCGCGTGGAAGATGCCCACAGTCGACGAGCATTCGAGGTCCCGGTGGAGGGCGAGGATCTGGACCTTGGGGTGACTGAGGCTGACATCGCCAATGCCGATCCTCGAGTCGAGTTCGAGGAAGCCGAGCCCGAAGCTGCCGGCGAACAGGCTGATCCAGGAGTTACTGATGCCCCAACTGATGGCGCTGTCGTCCCGTCTGACAGCGTGGTCATTTTGGACAAGAGTCCTACCGGCTTTGCTCCTGAATTGGCCTTGGATGGCGGCAGAGCTCCTGCCTCTGATGCTGCCGAGGTTGCTTAGTTTAGGTCTTCGTTTTACTTCTTCTGCTTCTGATCCGGCAGCTTGTCGCTGGCCTGACTTTTTTTGTTAGAATAGGATGTAACCCATTTTATTATTAATGAATATATTTTTCTACACTTGTGTCGGTTTTTTCTTATTTAAGTGCTTTCCCGTTCTATTATTTCCGTTATCCCGGCAGATCCGCTATGGCTCATAGACCGGCAAATAGTTTTAAATTACTATTTCATTCCGGCAGATCCTATAGGGTCATTGACCGGTTATGAGGTTTGGTGTTCCCGCCGGCATTAGACTCGCTGGGTTGGCAGATCCTCTTGGGTCGTTGACCATCCCCAGTCCTCGAACAGTTGGTTCCTCTTGACGGCAGATCCACGCAGGTCATTGACCGTCAAGAGACCCTCTTCCCTTGTGACAGCAGATCCTTTGGTCATTGACTGCCTTTAAACAAGAGATTCTTTGGTCGTACTATAGACCGTTATAAATACAGAAACAATTTGTATAAGTAATACCGGAAATTGATCTTATTAGAAATAGGCAATTATTTGTTCCAACAATTACGAAGTCGAGACAATGCCCCGCAACTATTGCTATGAATTTAAAATTAATTAATCATTAAACAAAATATTTCTTAAGTACGCTAGCGTTCTAGCTGTTCTTAAGTTGTTTGCCGGCCATATCTTCCAAATAGATAAGCACCTGGGACTATTTCTTCCTTTACAAGGTATGGTCCCTCCCAATTTGCCGTAAGCTTGCCATCTGTATGAGCTTTACCGGTAGCAGCGGTGCGCCTGAGTACCAGGTCGCCTTTCTCGATTGGCCGGCTTCTTACCCTCTTGTTGTAGGCTTTGCTTATCCGACCTTGTATGCTGCTGATCGTAATTCCGCCGCTAGCCTGATTTCCGGCAAAAGATCAAGTTCTTCTCTGTCAGGCAACCGTTGTTCAATTCGGGGTCGTAGTTTCGAATCCGCCGATTCGGCAGTCCAACTTCGACCGGTAGCACTGCCTCTGCCCCGAAGGCCAGTCTAAAAGGAGTTTCTCCTGTCGCCTCCTTCTCAGTGGTTCTATTAGACCACAATACCTCGGGAACCATATCGGCCCAGGCGCCTTTCAAGTCATCTAGCTTCTTTTTGAGAGCGTTGAGAATTTGTTTGTTGGCGGCCTCGGCCTGACCATTGCTCTGGGGGTGGCACACAGAGGAGTATGCAAATTTGATGCCGTATGGGATTAAGAAGTTCTTTATCGGCCCGCAATCGAACTGTACGCCGTGATCCATGACAATTCCCATAGGAATCCCAAACCTTGTGATGAGGTTTTGCCAGATGAACTTCCTAACCTGATTAGCCGTTATTTTTGCAGTCGGATCGGCTTCAATCCACTTCGTGAAGTAGTCTACTCCTACTATCAGGAACTTCCTTCCTCCTGATGCCGGCGTGAATGGCCCAATAATATCCATCCCCCATTGAGCAAAGGGGATTGGATTCAGGATCGGTTGCAAATCATTTGCCGGCTGATGTATGACTGGTGCAAACCTCTGGCACTTGTCGCACTTCTTGACGTATGCCTGTGTGATGCGCTCAAGTTATACGATGTTCTTGTGGTATTTTAGGTGCACTTTGCTAGGGGTTTGATTGTAATTGTTAACATTCGTGTCTTATTTAGCTCTTAGCGGAAGTTCGGAGCTTTGCGAGATAATTTGTGTTAACGTCATGTATTCCGAGCTTCCAAGGTGAAGTGCATTTGATCCGAGCCAAGCTCTCGTGATCACCGCAAGCCTAAGCATCATCGCCAACCCATCCAAGCTCGCCCATCGCAAAGCATCATCGCCCATCCACCGCAAGCCCAAGCATCATCGCCCAAGCCGCCCAGGCCCGGCCCATCGTCGAGCCACCCAGCGGCCTCGCCCATCCAGCCGCAAAGCAAGCATCATCGCCCAGCTGCCCAGCCCGGCTTGCCCATCGCAAAGAAGCTACCGCAAGCCATGCGCGCGCCCGCGAGTGCTCGCCCGGCTCCAGCCCGGCCTGCCCAAAGAAGACGCCCAAAGATGCTCGCCCAGCGGCCCGGAGCTCGCACCTCGCGACAAAGGTCGCACCTCGCGACTCGAAGCTCGCACCTCGCGAGATTCCTCGCACGGTGCGACCTGCGTGGTTTCGTCAATTCTTCAGCTCGTTGCGAAGGCAGTAGCTCATCGCACGGTGCGACCCGTATCGCACCTCGCGACCCCTATGGCGGTTTAAATGACGGGCGACTTTTGAGCCTTAGTATAAATACTAAAGTTTGTTTTTGGACCTAAAACACACACATTTGAGGAGAGAGAATATCCAACACTCCATTCTTCTCTTCTTCTCTTCTCTTTTTAGTTTTTGTTTTCGAGTTTAGTTTTCGTAGATTTCAATTATGGGATTGGCTATTGCTATGCCGATTGTAGCTTGAACCGTTCTTGAACGAGATTAATATGGAGCTTCAAGCATTATTGTGAGATCTTTCTTCTCTATTTATTTCCTTTGATTATGGTTTAATTTCTATGCTTGCTTTCAATGGTTTTTGCATGATTATGCTAGGAATATTACTAGTTTGATTGTGTAATTAATCTAATGCTAGATTTAAGAATAGAATCGGATTGTTTTATTCTTTTATCAATTAGTAGCAAACTATGGAGTAACTTAGATGCAGATCGTCTTGGTTATTTCTTGGAGAAATTGTATCAACCGTTGAATGTTTATCGCTTGTATGACATTAGCGGGTCTATTGGTTCTCTTGTGTTTATTGCTTTGCTATTGGATTGAACTTAGACGCGATCGGACTAGGTTATCCTTTAGTTAGGGTTTTATAATCACGCTGATCGTGCTATTCAACTAAGAATAAGGAGAATGCGAGATTAATTCTCAACAATAGATAATTATGGAAATGAATAGAATCGAGGTTCAATGATTGATAATGAATTGAAGTGCATGTTAATCGGATTCAAGATCTTCCTATATTGATTTCTCATCTTATTTAGTTGCTAGTTAGTTGTAGTTTGTTAGTAAATCGACTTGAAAACCCCCTTTGTTATTATTATTAGGTTTCTCGACCGTTAGAGTCTTCTAGGTACTAACGCACGCTAAGTATATAACTCGTCCCCGTTTCCCTGTGGATACGAACCTTACTTCCCTTATACTAGTTTAGTGTAAAAGAGAGTAGGAGAAATTTTATCTTTGGCCGGGTGGCGTTCACGACAAGCGCGGCCCGCCAAATTTTGGCGCCGTTGCCGGGGACACGGTGTTACTTGTTTATATTTAGTATATGCTTTTGGGTTGTATTGCTAATGGTTTTTGTTTATGGTTAATACTCGTGCTACTAACCAAGAACCTTTGCAGTACGATCGAGATCTAGAACTAACCCTTTCCAGGTTGAGAAGAGAATTGCGTGAAGACTTTAGTGAGCTCCCTTTTTCGCTTGAATTTGAAGAAGAGATGCCTCCTAGAGTTGAGCACCGCACTTTAAAGGAGCTCACTGCTCCTAACCTTGACCAACAACCTTTGTGTATCACATTTCCGGAACCGGAAGTGGGGGACACATTTGAGCTAAAGTCGGGGTTGATACATTTGCTTCCCTCATTCCATGGGCTAAATGGTGAAGATCCCAATAAACATTTGTCGAGTTTCATGTGGTATGCGGCAAGCATGAAACCAAGTGGAGTTTCCGAAGATAGAATCGAAGCTTAAAGCTTTCCCCTTTTCGCTAAAAGACGCAGACTAAGGACCGGATGTACTACCTTCCGTCCGACAAAGATCACCACTTGGGCTCAATTGAAAAAGAGCTTTCTCGAGAAATACTTTCCCACTTCTAAATCATCTACTTTGAAGAAGGAGATAAGTAACATTGAGCAACGAGGTGATGAGTCTTTTTACGAGTATTGGGAGAGGTTTAAGAAGTTATGTGCTAGTTGTCCATACCACGGTTATTCGAGAGGAAGATTTGGTGCTATACTTCTATAATGGCTTATGTGATGAGGATGCTAGGATGGTTAATGCAGCAAGTGGTGGATCCATTGTGAATAAAACCGCACTCGTTGCTAAGGAACCGTTAAATGAGCTTGCTGAAAGCTCGAGGCGCTTAGTAGAAGGTCCGGAACTCGACGTGTGGTCTCCGAGGGTTCTAGTTCTTCTAAGTTGGAAGATCGAGTGCAAGCTCTCACATCCGTGATGCGAGACTTCATAGTGAAAGAGAAAACTCACCAAGTGAAGGCTTGTGGCATTTGCTCTTCACATCATCCAACTGATTTTTGCCCTCATCTACAAGAACCGAGTGAAGAGGTTAAGGCGGCCGATTTTCGGGGCCAAGGGTTCCCGAAAAGATATGATCCATATTCTGGTACCTACAATTCGGGATGGCGAGATCATCCTAATTTGAGGTACGGGAACTCATCGAGGAACCAAGCAGCGCCACCACGAGTATAACCGCCCACCACCTCCTTATTCGAGAGCACCGGAGCAAGGAGCTCCATATTTTCGGCCACAAGGCCAATCACGAGGGACCGAGTACCGGCATGTCTACTGAGGATATGATGAATGCTTTAACTAAAAATGTCACTAACATGCAGGGAAATATGGTTCAGTTTCAGGAAGAGACCCGTTCGAGCATCAAGAACTTGGAGAGCCAAGTAAGCCAAATTGCGGGAGCTGTAACCAAGTTAGAGGCTAGGGATTCGGTGAGGTTTCCATCCCAAGTAGAGCTCAACCCTAAGATGAACGTGAGTGCTATCACGTTGAGAAGTGGAGCGGAAATTGCAAGCAAAGAGAGGTTGGTGGTTCGAGACAAAGAGATAGTGGAAGAGGTGATCGAGCATGAACCGACAACAGATTATACATCATTGCCACCTCAACAAGAGGCGAAAGTCCAAAAATCACCTCCTCCACCATATGAACCAGAGCCACCATTTCCCGAGGCATTAAGAGAAACCCGCAAAACAGAGCGCACCAATGACATCTACGAAATCTTTCGTAAATGTGAGGTAAACATTCCCCTTTTTGATGCTTTAAATCAAGTACCTAGGTTTGCTAAGTTCCTTAAGGAATTGTGTACTCCGAAAAGAAAGCAAAAACAAAAGGGAGTGCAAAAAGTGAAGGCTAGCGAGCATGTCTCTGCTATCTTTCAAAAGAAATTGCCTCAAAAATGCAAGGACCCAGGCATGTTTACCATCCCATGTACCATAGGTGACACCATGTTTCCTGAAGCCATGTTAGACTTAGGTGCCTCAATTAATGTGATTCCATATTCATTGTATAAGTCTTTGAAACTTGGCAATTTGCATGAAACTGGTGTGGTGATTCAATTAGCTGATAGATCCAATGTTTATCCTAGGGGTAAATTAGAGGATGTGTTAGTTACGGTTGGGAAATTGAAATTTCCTGCTGATTTTTATGTTTTGGAGATGGAACCTGATAAGCATGCCGCCCCCATCCTTTTGGGGCGACCTTTCTTGAAAACATCTTGCACTAAAATTGATGTTTGCGCTGGTTCTTTGACCATGGAATTCGAGGGAAAGGTAGAGGCGTTTAAAATCGATGATTCTAAGCCTTTGATTAAGGATGATAACCCTCTTTACTCTATTAACATTGTTGACTCTGTTTTGCATGATGTTCTTGATATTGAGCATGTTGATGAGTCGATAAATGTTGATGATGCCTTGGTTGAGGATTGTGCCTCTCCTACTAACATGCAGGGTATGGTGCCGGAGTGGAAAAAGCGGAAAAAGCCTCCTGATTTACCACCTTGTTTTGAAACCGTACCACCGACGATGCATTGCAAGAGTTCTTCTCCGTTTGTCTTGCGGTACTCGAATTGGAGGTTGACATGGAGCCTCCATTGTCACATATGGAGCACAAGCCCAATTTTTAAGCTTAAGGTATTAAGTCGAGCTAACGACTTTAAACAACAGCGCTTCTCGGGAGGCAACCCGAGACCCCAACACCCCGAGACCCCGAGACCCCTTTATTTTCTTTCTTTCTCTTTATTTTTCATCAAATTTCCACCACCACAACAAATTTTCTTTCACCCACCACCCACCCACTAAAAAGTTCCACAACCAATCTTCATCCACTTGGAGCCAAAATCCACAAAAGAAAATCCGTTGGGAGGACTTCAATAGCTAGGAGTTGGTACACTAGAGGATTGAGATTGTTAATGTATCTTTTCGATCTCTTAAGATAGGTGCAAATCTCACAAATTCAAAACTTTTGAGCTTGTCATTTGTTTGAGTGATTCGAGGGAGAGGGTTGTGAGTTGATTTATGCGATTTGAGTTGGTGTTGTTAAGAAATTTGAGTTTGACGGATTGTTTGGTCATGAGTTTTGAGCATTCGATCTTCGATTTACCCGATTTTCGATTTTCTCCCCCCATTTTCAGTTTACTTTTTCTTCTAATTGTCGACACATTGAGGACAATGTGTAGTTTAAGTAGGGGGGAGGGTATTCTCATTCTCATTCTCATGTATCTATGTTGTATATATTACTTTTAATTTGAAATGAAAAAAAAAAAAATAAAAAATAAAAAAAAAAAAAAAAAAAAAAAAAAAATGATGATGAAATGAAACCCGCTGAGTTGAAAACCCACAAGGGTGGGCGACTCAGGCAAAAATGGGGGCCCGGATAGGTTGAAAACCCGAAAGGGCAACTTATGCAAAAAAGTGGCTTATATTGAGCGGGTAAGATGGTGAGATAAAAAAAAATGTGAGAAGCTAGGATGAAAACCCGAAAGGGCTCCTAGGCAAAATGAGAGATTAAGAGAGAATTATGTATTTTGAAGACTCATTTGCCGGGGGATTTGTTTTGGCTTTCACTTTCTTTTGATTGTTTGTTTTTGGGAGTAAGTATGGAATTTATCCCTTTTTGTCTTTGTTCCATAGCTTGCTTATATAGGTTGGTTGTAATAGTAGTAGTAGTTTATCTTTTTGAAGTTTTAGGCGAGTTGTCATTTTGATTGTGGCGTTGGAGTGAGTTCAATTCCTTTGAGATCCTTCAGGATTTGAGCTCACATTTTAGTTGTCGTTTGGTGATTATTGTTGTCGCGTCTTTTTATTTTTCAGGTGAGCTCGAATCTAAGTGTGGGGGAATCATCGTCCCTTACGTTTAGGTTTTTGAGCGGATGTTGTTAAGATGTGATGATGATGATGTAGTTGATGGGGAGTGTAGGTTGGTGTCGTTAGTTTGGGTGATGATTCATTTGGTGATCCTCATTTTGAGTTTACTCGAGGTCGAGTAAAGTTCAAGTGTGGGGGGTATTTGATGCGCTCAAGTTATACGATGTTCTTGTGGTATTTTAGGTGCACTTTGCTAGGGGGTTTGATTGTAATTGTTAACATTCGTGTCTTATTTAGCTCTTAGCGGAAGTTCGGAGCTTTGCGAGATAATTTGTGTTAACGTCATGTATTCCGAGCTTCCAAGGTGAAGTGCATTTGATCCGAGCCAAGCTCTCGTGATCACCGCAAGCCTAAGCATCATCGCCAACCCATCCAAGCTCGCCCATCGCAGCATCATCGCCCATCCACCGCAAGCCCAAGCATCATCGCCCAAGCTGCCCGGCCCGGCCCATCGTCGAGCCACCCGGCGGCCTCGCCCATCCAGCCGCAAAGCAAGCATCATCGCCCAGCTGCCCGCCCAGGCTTGCCCATCGCAGCAAGCTACCGCAAGCCATGCGCGCGCCCAGCGGTGCTCGCCCGGGCTCCAGCGCCCGGCCTGCCAAGAAGACGCCCAAAGATGCTCGCCCGGCGCTGGAGCTCGCACCTCGCGACAAAGGTCGCACCTCGCGACCTGAAGCTCGCACCTCGCGAGATTCCTCGCACGGTGCGACCTGCGTGGTTTCGTCAATTCTTCAGCTCGTTGCGAAGGCAGTAGCTCATCGCACGGTGCGACACCGTATCGCACCTCGCGACCCCTATGGCGGTTTAAATGACGGGCGACTTTTGAGCCTTAGTATAAATACTAAAGTTTGTTTTTGGACCTAAAACACACACATTTGAGGAGAGAGAATATCCAACACTCCATTCTTCTCTTCTTCTCTTCTCTTTTTAGTTTTTGTTTTCGAGTTTAGTTTTCGTAGATTTCAATTATGGGATTGGCTATTGCTATGCCGATTGTAGCTTGAACCGTTCTTGAACGAGATTAATATGGAGCTTCAAGCATTATTGTGAGATCTTTCTTCTCTATTTATTTCCTTTGATTATGGTTTAATTTCTATGCTTGCTTTCAATGGTTTTTGCATGATTATGCTAGGAATATTACTAGTTTGATTGTGTAATTAATCTAATGCTAGATTTAAGAATAGAATCGGATTGTTTTATTCTTTTATCAATTAGTAGCAAACTATGGAGTAACTTAGATGCAGATCGTCTTGGTTATTTCTTGGAGAAATTGTATCAACTGTTGAATGTTTATCGCTTGTATGACATTAGCAGGTCTATTGGTTCTCTGTGTTTATTGCTGCTATTGGATTGAACTTAGACGCAGATCGGACTAGGTTATCCTTTAGTTAGGGTTTTATAATCACGCTGATCGTGCTATTCAACTAAGAATAAGGAGAATGCGAGATTAATTCTCAACAATAGATAATTATGGAAATGAATAGAATCGAGGTTCAATGATTGATAATGAATTGAAGTGCATGTTAATCGGATTCAAGATCTTCCTATATTGATTTCTCATCTTATTTAGTTGCTAGTTAGTTGTAGTTTGTTAGTAAATCGACTTGAAAACCCCCTTTGTTATTATTATTAGGTTTCTCGACCGTTAGAGTCTTCTAGGTACTAACGCACGCTAAGTATATAACTCGTCCCCGTTTCCCTGTGGATACGAACCTTACTTCCCTTATACTAGTTTAGTGTAAAAGAGAGTAGGAGAAATTTTATCTTTGGCCGGGTGGCGTTCACGACAAGCGCGGCCCGCCACTGTGCGTCCATTAACATTGTCGGCCAGTAGAAACTGGCCCTTAAAGCTTTTAAAGCCAGCGTTTTCCCACCAATATGATTTCCACATACTCCTTCGTGTATTTCCTCTATTATTTTTGTGGCCTCATGGGCCGTTACACATCTCAGGAGTGGCAGTGAAAAACTCTTCTTGTACAGTTGGCCTTGGAAAACACAAAACCAGGGAGCTTCTCGCTTCAGCTTTCTTGCCGCCATCTTATCAATGGGCAAATTTCCCGTCATCTTGAATGCCAGTATGCCGTCGTACCATTCGCTCTTTTGAGCGACTTCGTTCACCTCTGCCTGGGAACCTCTATACTTCTCTCTAGTAATGTTTCTACCATCACACTCCGTTTGATATCTGTTGTGCTTGAACTTGCCAACTTTGACAGGGCGTCGGCCGCCATGTTCTCCACGCGAGGGACCAGTACTATTTCGAAGCTTTGCAGCGGAGCCGTTATCTGCTTCACCTTCTGCAGGTACTTCTGCATTACCGGTTCCCTGGCTTCGTAGGTACCTTCGATCTGGCTTGATATAAGATGGGAATATGTTGTCATGCGTATTTTCTTTGCCCCAGGCGCTATGCACAGACTTGTCCCCGCTATTGCAGCTTCATACTCAGCCTCGTTGTTGGATGCTTTGAACCCAAATCGGACGGCATATTCAAAAATGTCCCCTTCGGGAGATGTCATGACCACACTGCGCGCCTTGCCCCGGTTTGGGCCGGCGAGCCGTCTACCGATATTTGCCGAGTGCCGGCGATTCTTCGACTTCCCCGCAGTGATCTCGACTATGAAGTCGGCCGAGCTCGCGCCTTGATAATGTTCTTGGCCGATATTCTATGTCGAATCGGACAGTTCTATCGCCCATTTGAGCAACCTTGCCGGTCGTATCTAGCTTATGCGGCGCTTTCTCCAAAGGCTGGTTCGTGAGTACCGGGATGGTGTGCGAATCGAAATATGGCCGCAACTTCGGCCGCTATCGGCACGGCATAAGCCATTTTCTCCAACAACTCATACCTCGTTCGGCTCCGCCCAAGACATGGCTCACAAAGTAGATAGGGTCGTTGCTTGCTTGCTCTTTTCTAGTAGCGAAGATACGCCGCTACCGTCTTGGCCGAGCACCGAGACGTATAATTGCAACTTATCTCCCACCTCGGGTCGGGTAATAGTTGGTAGCCTCTTGAAATGTTCCTTAACGGCCTCAAAGGCTCGCATCCGCTCATCTCCCCATTCGAACTTCTTGTTTCCTCTTAGAACTTTGAAGAACGGCAATGCTTTTTCGCTGATTTGGAGACAAATCTCGTTAACGCCGCCATCTTGCCGGTCGGCTTTTGGATATCCCGGATACTCTTTGGTTCCGAGCAGATCGTTTATTGCCTTGATTTTGTCAAGATTGGCGTCTATTCCCCTCTCGCTGACCATGAAACCAAGGAATTTTCCAGATCTTACCCCAAATACGCACTTTTTGGGGTTAAGCTTCATTCGATATTCTCGCAAAGTTGCAAAGGTTTCTTCAAGGTCCGTGATGTGGGCCTCTTCCGTCAAGCTTTTAACGATGTCTTTGTCTTCAACATAGACCTCCACATTCCGGCCTTTTTGCTTCGCGAATATTTTGTCCACCAGTTTTTGGTAAGTGGCTCCCGCATTCTTTAGGCCGAATGGCATGGCCTTGTACGCGTACACCCCGGCCTCTGTGATGAAGGCCGCCTTGTTCCTGTCCTCTTCCAGGAGGCTGATTTGATGGTACCCGGAGAAGGCGTCCATGAAACTCGGCGCCGCATGGCCGCTGGTAGAGTCAACCAGCTGATCGATCCTGGGTAACGGGTAGCAATCTTTCGGGCAGGCTTTGTTGAGGTCAGTGAAATCTACACACATCCGCCAAGTCCCATTAGCTTTTTTAACCATTACCACGTTTGCCAGCCATTCCGGATAATCACATGGTTCGATAAAGTCTGCTGCTAGCAATTTGTTCACTTCCTCCTTGATGGCCGCGATTTTCTCGGAAGAGAAATTTCGCTTCTTCTGCTTCACCGGCCTTACATCTTCATTCACGTTCAGCCGGTGCACCATAAACACGGGATCTATTCCCGGCATCTCATCCGCTGAGAAGGCAAAGACGTCAGCATTGCTCCGCAGCAGGCTAATCAAGTTCACTTTGACGTTGTCGGCCAGGTCAGCCCCTATTTTGACTGTCCTTTCGGGCCTTTCTAGCTCTAGGCTAACTTCCTCAGTTTCTCCTTCTGGGCTAGGTCTCGGCAAATCTGCCGGCCTTCCCTCAAAGTTTTCCATCAATAAATCCCGGTTTGCCTTGCTCTCAATCCGTCTCCTTTTTCTCTCCGATGGTGGAGATTCTGCCGGCCTTTTGTGATCAGAGTTCTTCAGAGCCGTCAGATAACAAGCCCTTGCCGACTCTTGGTTACCTTTCAGCCTCTCCGGCTTTCCACTATTTGATGTATAGATCATCGTCAAATGGTAGGTTGATACCACGGCCTGAGCGTCGTGGATTAATGGCCTTCCAATGATGGCATTATAAGCTGTGGGGACATCGACCACCAGGAATTCTACCATGAGATCTCGTGACTGAGATCCTTCTCCCAACTTAACCGGTAGCTTGATGGTACCTTCAGGAACGACCGATGCTCCGGTAAAACCGATTATCGGATATGAAACCGGCTTCAGACAAGATCTTCCTAGCCCCATCTTCTCGAATGTAGGCATGAAGAGTATGTTAGCAGAGCTACCGCCATCCACCAGGATGCGGTGGACCATTGCCGTTGAAATTTGCAGAGATACTACCAGGGGATCATCATGGGGGTAGATAATTCCCCTAGCGTCCTCCGCTGTGAATGAGACGGATGGCATAATTGGTGGTGCCGGCCACTTGCCGGTATTGTGATAATTCACTTGGTGCCTTACCTCTTTAAGGCTTGCTTTGGCACCGTGAATACTGCCGCCATGAACTGGACCGCCGGATATAACGTGTATCTCCGTTATTCTTTCTTTAACGGGTTTTCTCTTCCCGTCCTCTTCTCTGGGGGACCCTTCACGGTGATCAGTCCTCGCCTGATACTGCTTGAAATAGCCTCTTCGTATCAGATCTTCAATGCCGTCCCTCGGGTCCTTACGGTCTTCGATTATATGACCGTGGTCCTTGTGGAAGTCACACCACTTGGACTCGTCCCGCCTTTATAAAACATCTTCCTAGGCCGTTGCCACTTATCATCTTGCTTGTGCAACTCATATATTTCGGCCCTGGATTTCGTTAAGGGAGTGTAATTGTGATAGCGGTCTGGCCGTTTTTCCTGGCCCTTCTTGACCTCGTTGCTTTCCTCCCGTCTTCCGGAGTTATCGGACCTTCTGTCCTTCCGGCTCTTATCCTTCTCTTTCTCCTTTTCCCTTTCTTTCTCCTTGCCATCTCCATCAGACCTCTTCGAGGTTGCCGCCTTATCAAACTCTTCTCCTCGAATAAAATCGTTAGCTTTTCCAAGGACTTCAGTTAGGCTAGTCAGTTTCTTACGACCCAGGTAACTTCTGAAGACCGTTCCTTCCTTCAAACCGGTCATCGAGTGCCAACACTGCGACCTCTTCTTTGCAGTCGGGGATTGTAACGGCTTCGGTGTTAAAACGGCCGATTGTCAATTAAGGTCAATAGGTCATATAGAAGTTAATCAAGGTTTACTAATGAAATTAGGAGTCAATAACTAAAAAAGGTAGTGGTCATTAGTATTTAAGGACATATGGTGAAATTTCAAAAAAATTGAGTGATAAATAGTGATGTTCCGGTATGGAATAAATGGAAGGAATGAACCGGTATCTTCCTTGTCGTAGCGTGCCGGTTTGAGACCCTGCAAAACAGGTAAACTAACCTCGGGGGTTGATCCGAGGAATGCCCCTCCGATGCCTAAGTCAGTAAAGAATAAAGACGGGATGTCTCAAATATAATGTGTTGGTGTTTGTGAACGTGCCTCATGACTCAGGTCAGGGGGGGTATTTATAGGAGCCGGCAGTGTCCTTAGTGAGGTAGGACTCTGCTCCCATTGGTTAGATACATTTCTATCCTCTTATGATACTTATCTTTAGGCCCAGAGGCACATTAAGTCAATACTGGATCAATCCAGGCCCATTCAGCCAATGGCCCACGTGATGAATACCGATAAGGTCTACTGATGTAGCCGGTATGTCGGATACGGCCGTATCCGGTACGATTATACCCCACTAAGGGGTTCTTCAGACGAAATTGACCATAACGGTCAAGACCGGTTGGAACAAACCGGTAGGGACTGATTCAGCCCCCATACAAGTGCATTTTGAAATATTAGAGGGTATTTGGTAAAAAAAAATTTACTGAAGAGTATTTGGTAAAAATTCCATTGTACTATCAAAGCAATCTAAGTAGGTGGCCCAGGTGTTGAGGGAGGTTGGTCTTCTTTGACAATATCGGAATATCCGATGCCCAGTAATCAATGGCAGTGCTCCTTGGCTTATTTGTGTGGTGCTCTGTTATCCCCTGACCGGTGGTGAAAGAGGACACATGAGGGCGATATATTCATAGAAAAATTAGGGAGACATGCATATAATTGTTTAAGACTTACATTTTTGGAAAGTCTATTGTTTTGCTATAAGGAGCTACAAAAATGGTGATGATTCCGACAGTGATCACTCTTATATAATTTTATATAGTCGCCCTTGATTGTTTCTCTTTGCTACATTGTTGTATTTTTAAAAAATTACACACTTTTTTTTTTTTTACACAGGCTACATCTAAATTAAACATTAATTAAAAAGACTGTCTAAAATACTTAGCCAAATCATGAGCCTTTTGAACTTGTTGACGTGAGACTTTTTGCAGAGAGCAATACAAGAGCTTAGTACCCAGGTTTAGAATATGTTGAGTAGTCCATCGAAGAGTAATATTGTTTTCCCCTTTTGACTCCAATCGATCAATAACCGCAGTTGAGTCCGTCAAAATTTGTAAATGTGAAAAACTCTTGTCTAACATCCATTGAAGACAATACCAACAAGCTATTAACTCAGCTTGTAGAGCAGACGAGGTAAGAAAATGACTTCCTCCACGTATCAAAAGGCCATGGTTAGAATTGGAAGAAGCCCAACCATCCCTTTCATGTAGAGTATCTTTAGACCAAGAACCATCTACTTCCATAATCATAATTGGCGTGCCTTGAACCCTATGCATTTGTTGTCCTATGTGAATCGAGAGAAAACCTGGAGGCTTTATGTTATCACATTTTGGTGGATGAAGGAACCGAAGCTGTTGAATTTGAAGTTTAAGAAACCACTCATGTTGTGAGGTAGCATTAGATATGGCCACCCTCACATGGGTTTCGAAGAACTTTCACCACGAAACATGTGATTATTCCTAGTGACCTAAATACTCCATAAAGTGGGCACAAACAACACCAAATTGTGGCTATCCACACCATCCTTACTAATAAAAAGTAGGATATAGGAAGAAATCCAATCCTTCATGGATATCGATTCTTCAATTTTTGAGTTAATAGTCAGTGGCCTATGACTCCAGATTCTTTGAACCAAAGGAATAACCAAAGGACAAGCACGAAAGAGGTGAATATCATCTTCATCATCACTTTCACAAAAACAGCAGGCATAATCCGACACAATACCTTTTGAAGCTAAAATAATTTTGAGGCTCAAAATATTATAGCTCAATCTCCAAAGGAAAAGTTTCCATTACACAAAAGTTATTAAATTGTGAAATCTGGTTCTTTTTTTTTTGGTAAGTAAGAAAATTGTATAGCGCTTCCCGAAAAACATCATACAACCTATCTCCAAGTAAGGGAGAGAAATTAGACTGGCCACAGGAGGCCAAAATTACAATTTGCTAATCCATTCCTTATCTCTCACACTCCATTTTGCTGAACTACAAAAATTGCTTCTATGTTTAATACATTTGATTTTCTTTGTTATACACTCTACTCTATGTACTTTATGATTCCAATAGGCATCATTTCTTGCTATATCTGGTATACAACTGTAGCCAGTACATCAAAAACAAGTTGTTTCCTCACTTTTGTTCATGTATAGCTTCTTCTAGTCCAGTTAACCCACTGCTGAAGATTCCATCTTCTATAAATCATACCCAGCCATGTAAGAACTGCTTGGATAAGTTGTCTGCTAAACTCACAAACAAAGAAGAGGTGCTCATGACAAAAAAACTGGTTCTTGATGTGATCTTATTATCCATCCCATATACTCTTTAAGTGATGTGAAGAAGACAAATTGGATACTATCTAGCTCAGTTGTTAAACCTTGAATGTGATATTTCATGTAAGTAATTGAAGACAAATTAATAGAATAGGTGGTCAAATATGAACATATAATTAGACAAACTTAAGCCTATATTCTCCTAACAAGGTCATTCCATCTCACTCTGACCCAATACTATCTCTAGACATCTCAACCAACCTAGTCATCCTTTGTCTTTTCCTTTCTTTGAATCTCGAGCTACAACAAACAATATTAAAACATAACCCAACAGTCTTACCCAATGGATTAAACTAGTCACTAAATGAATTAAAGAACATGCGTACTGAATGGATTCAACTGGTCACTAAATAGATTAAATTAGTCTCTTAATTGATTAATAGTCACTATATTAAAAAAAGGTGGTTCGTTTTCTTCTTTATATTAGGTTGGGCTATTACCTAAATTTTAAATTAAAAGTAGATTGTCTCTTACCAGAACAACTGGTCACTGAAACCTCTTTATATTACAATCCTCTTTGACTTTTTTTAATCATATAAAATCACAAAGTCTTAGGTGTATCTATTACACAATAACTTATTGTATAACAGGTTCATTTACACGTGTGGAACGTCTCACCCTTCTCCTTCATCTCCCAGTCTTCTCCTTCATATGCTCGGCATAAAAAGTTTGACGAAAAGTCGCCGGAGTTCCATGAAAAACCACAAATTCAGCGGTTTAAAGTTGATCCATTCTGATAGAATCGATCTTGCTGTGTAGGTGAAAGAGTTCGTCATAAAGACAACATTAATTCTGTGAAAAAACTCAATATCCACTTCAATCACATAGTTTTGTGCTCAACTTTTCCCTAATTCAACACACTTCCGATGCAATTGGCTTGGAATTTCATTAAAAAATTGAATTTATAAGATCTCTAATTCGAAACATTTGGATTATTATTCACAAATCAATTACTATATACACATTAATTTTTTTCTTCTCTCGCATCATCGTCTTCATCCGTTGCGATTGAGGTTGCGATCTATGACTAAATACACAATAGTCTTCTTCTTCTCAACAATATAGACTGGCTGGATTTGGTTGTTGACGCAACCAAAAGGCAGCCGCGTTAGAGAGATTGAAGCAGAGATATAAGAAGAGAGAGGGAGAGACAGAAAAAATTCAGATCTTAGACATCTGAGGAGAGATACAATAATGAACATAAGCGGTGATGGTCATGGAGGCTACGCGTGGCAGTGATAATCGTGGTGGCTAAGCATGTGGCGACGATGCAGTGGTGGTGGCGGTGCTGTGCGTCGGGAAGGGTTTGGGTGGTGGACTGGATCGAGGAGGGTGGGGAAGTTTAGATATAGTGATGTAATTTCGAATTGTGGGATTAAACTTATAAATGATAAAATTAATTTTTAACTCTTTATATACATAGCTTTATTAGTCATTTTTATGTCATTATTACTCATTTTTATGTTATTTGTGCTCATTTCTATGTCATCTTTCTGCAAACTTGTATAATTTTTCCTATTTTTTTATTATTTTTAAACTTTTTATATATTGTAGCATTATTAATCATTTCTATGTCATTTTTCAGAAAACATATTATTTTTCAACACTTTATATAGATAGCATTATTACTCATTTCTATGTCATTATTAATCATTTCTATGTCATTCTTTAGGAAGCTTATATCATTTTTCCCTATTTTATTATTATTTTTCAACTTTTTATATATCATATCATTATTGCTCATTGTATTTCATTTGTACTCATTTCTATATCACTTTTTAACAAATTTGTATAATTTTTCCTTGGTTTATTATTATTTTTCAACTCTTTATCTAACATATTATTGTTACTCATTTTATGTCATTTTTACTCATTTTTATGTCATTTTTAGCAAACTTGTATAATTTTTTCTTATTTTATTATTGATTTATACAGTTAATATAACATATCATTATAACTCCTTTGTATGTCATTCTTACTCATTTCTATGTCATTTTCAGGAAAAGTATGTCATTTTCCCTAGTTTATACCATAGCATTATTACTCAATCTATGTCATTATTACTCGTTTATATATCATTTTCAGGAAACTTATATCATTTTCTCCAATTTTATTTTTATTTTTCAGCACTTTCTAAAAATAGCATTATTAGTCATTTCTATGTCATTATTACCCATTTTTATGTCATTTGTACTCATTTTTATGTCATGTTTCAGAAAACTTCTATCATTTTTCCTATTTTATTATTATTATTGAACTCTTTATATATCATAGCATTATTACTCATTTCTATGTCATTTTTCAGAAACTTATATCATTTTTCCCAATAGTATTATTATATTAGACTCTTTTATATACGTAACATATTAGTCACTTCTATGTCAATATTACTCATTTCTATGTCATGCTCCAGGAAACTTATATCATTATTCCTAATTTTATTATTATTTTCCAACTCTTTATATAGCATAGCATTACTATTCATTTATGTGTCATTATTACTCATTTTTGTCTTTTTCAGGAAACTTAATTCATTTTCACCAATTTATTATTATTTTTCAACTCTTCATATACATAGCATTATTACTCAAATCTATGTCATTTTTCCAGCAAACTTGTATCATTTTCCCTATTTTAATATTTTTGAAACTATTTATATATCATAACATTATTACTCATATCTATATCATTATTATTCATTTCTATGTCATTTTTCAGGAAACTTATATCACTTTTCCCAATTTTTTTATTATTATTCAACTATTTATATACATAACATTATTAGTTATTTCTATGACATTATCACTAATTTTTATGTTATTTGTACTCATTTCTATGTCATTTTTCAACAAACTTGTATCATTTTTTATATTTTATTATTATTTTTGAACTCATTATATACCATAGCATTATTACTCAATTCTATATCATCATTGCTCATTTCTATGTCAATTTTCAGGAAACTTATATCCTTTTTCCCAATTTTATTATTATTTTCAACTCTTTATATACGTAGTATTATTAGTCATTACTATGTCATTTTTCGGGAAACTTATATCATTATTCCCAATTTTATTATTATGTTTCAACTCTTTATATAGCATAGCATTATTATTCATTTCAATGTCATTATTACTCATTTTTTATTTTTCATGTTATTATTGACGTGTTTTATATCATTCTAAAACTTTTTTTGTGTCATTTTTATATATGTTTACGTCATCTACGAAATTCTTTCATGTCATTATTAATATATTTCGTATCATTTTAGAACTCTTTTATTACATTGTTGGTCTATTTTATGTCATTATATCATTGTTACTAGTATGTTTTACATTATTATAGAAATATTTCATGTCATTTTTCAATATATTTTATGTCATTATTGATTTATTTTATTACTTATATCATAAGGATTTAGGAGTCTAATATACTCTCCTCCATCAACCAAACATTTTCATTGTTCTACATCAATGGTAGCCCGCCCTCCCTCACCAAACATTTTCACTTTCCTCCATCAATGGCAACACTGTCATACGTCATTGTAAAACCGTCAACCAAACATTTTCACTCTCCTTCTTCATCAATGGCAGCCATGCTTTGCCCTTCCTCACCAACTGTAGGATTTATACCTTGAATCTGTTCGAGGATTTGCATGTTCGCAGGCCCGCCCGGTCAAGTCGGGCGTGTGCCGCCCGACCGGGCGGGGTCGAAGGTCCAAGCTGTGGTTTGGAAGCAAGGCGCCCGATCAGGAGAGCGACCGATCTCGACCGGGCGATGGTCGCCCGATCGGGCCCGAGAACATTCCTCGTCTGGTAAAGTGGACAGCCCAATCGGGCGGATTCCGTCCGACCCAATCAGGCGGTGGTTTAATGAGGCATGGGTGCGATTTTCAAAAAGGGTTTCAACTTGTTATTAAACCTAATTTCGTTCTAAGTTGTTATTAGTGCCAAAATACATCTTTAATCTGAAATTCCTCTTCATCAATAAAATTATTCTCTCTCTCTTCCCGTAGTCGTATCCAACACACAGTTGGTAAACCACGTAAATCGTGTGTTGTTTATTGCTTTTCTCGCATTCATTATTTGTTCTTTCTCAAATGTATCATAACAAATTGGTATCAAGAGCTTTGTGTTCGATCCGGGTGAGAAAGATGTGTGGGATGAATGTGAAAATTGATAAATTTACTGTGAGAAATAGTCTCAGTCTGTGGCAAATCAAGATGCGGGCTTTCCTGAAGCAACAGGGGTTGTGGGCACCGTTGGCAATGAAGTCATCGGATTCAGAAACCGCTGAGATAGCCGTTCTGGAGGAGAAGGCAAATTCAACTATTATGTTGTGTCTGGCTGACGACATAATTACTGAGGTTGCGGAGTAGGAAACCGCTGCTAGTCTGTGGTTGAAGTTAGAGAGCCTATACATGACGAAATTTCTAACCAAAGAAGTTGCTTTTGAAGCAACGTCCCGTTCACTTGCGTATATAGGAAGGTATGTCTCTGAGGGACCATCTAGATAAATTGAATACAATCTTGCTAGATCTTCGTAATATTGATGTTAAAGTAGATGATGAGGATGCTGCTTTAATTCTATTAGTATCTTTGCCTTTATGGTATGAGAATTTTGTGGATTCTTTTATTGTTGGGAAAGATAGTCTGTCATTAGAAGAAGTAAGATCTGGCTCTTCATACTAGAGAAGTTCGTCATCGGCATCTGGTTTCTAGTACAGAAAATCGGACATCGGGATTAGTTGTTACCGGGGCAAGGGACAAGGAAAATCTGGTAAAAAGAAATCGAACCATAAAAATTCGAATTCTAAGGGTCCTAAAACTAATGATGTCTGTAATTACTGTAAAGAAATAGGGCATTGGAAAAATGAATGTCCTATGAAAAAGAAGCAGCAGGATAAGAATGAAGGTTTTGCTGCTCTGGCAGAAACTGATGGTAATTCTGAGGAAGATCTGGCCCTAGTTGCTAATAACCAGTCACATTATAAGGATGTGTGGGTTCTTGATTATGGGGCATCGTATCATATTAGTCCTTGCAGGGAGTGGTTTTCAACTTATGAGCAGATAGATGGGGGCAATGTTTCTATGGCCAACAGTGCTGCCTGCAAAGTAGTTGGAGTAGGCTCCATCAGGTTGAGGACTCATGATGGTACATTATGTACCTTGAACGAAGTTAGGCATGTTCCACTGATGACAAAGAATCTGATATCTTTAAGTCTTCTTGATAGTAGAGGTTTCAGTTTTCAAGGTGAAGGTGAAGTTATGAGTGTCTGCAAGGGTTCGAAGGTAGTTCTGAAAGGTATTAAAGATGGTATCTTGTATTTTATTCAAGGTTTTACTGTGACAGGTTCTGTTGCTGTTACATCATCTGAGGTTTACAAGGAGGATATGACCAAGTTGTGGCATATGAGGCTTGGACATATGGGTGAAAGGGGATGCAAATTCTGTGAAAAAGGGATCTTCTATGTGGGCACAAGGTGCAGGATCTAGAGTTCTGTGAGCATTGTGTGTTTGGGAAGCTTCATCGCAGCAAGTTTCCAAAGGTTGTGCATACTACAAAGGGTACACTTGATTATATTCACTCTGAGTGTTGTGGTCCTTCCCGAGTTGAATCTATTGGAAGTCACAGGTATTTTGTGTCAATGATCGATGATTATTCAAGAATGACTTGGGTAATTATGATGAAGCATAAAAGTAAGGCTTTGCAAAGCATTTCAAGCAAAGGAATGTATTGGTGGAAAATCAAGTCGAAAGGAAGATCAAAAGGTCAACGCATACGATAATGGTCAGGAGTTCTATTGGTCGGAGTTTAATGAGTTCTGCAAGAATGAAGGCATTGCTCGCCATCATACTGTCAGGAATACACCACAACAGAACGGGGTAGCAGAACACATGAATCAGACATTGTAGGAGAGAGCGAGGTGCATGCTCTCTAATGCTCGGTTACTTAGAAGATTTTGGGCAGAAGCTGTAAGTACAGCTTGCTATCTGATCAACCGTGGACCTCACACTGGTATTGATTTTAAAACACCTTATGAGGTGTGGTCAGGTAAGCATGCAGATTATTCTTTGTTGAGAATTTTTGGTTCTACTGTTTATTATCATGTAAATGAGGGTAAATTAGAACCTAGAGCTAAGAAGGGTGTACTTGTGGGTTTTGGGAGTGGAGTTAAGGGCTATAAAATGTGGTCACCTTCTGAGAGTCGAGTTATACTTTGTAGAAGTGTAATATTTGATAAAAATTCTATGCTTAACCCTACTGTGAAGTCCATGGTGGTGTTTGTTGGTAGTAATGTTGATAAACAAGTGGAGCTGCAAGTCACTCATGATGAGAGTGAATCACAGCACCAAGGTGGAGAAGATCAGCATGGTGCTAATGAATCTGAATCTTCTAGTCATCAATCTGCCTCATCTGAAGCACATTGAACTAGCATAACATTTGATAGAGCTAGAAGAGTTGGTATGGACCTCCTAGGAGGTATGGTTTTGAGGATATGGTTGCTTATGCACTGCAGGTTGCTGAGGAGGTGGAGGTAGATACTCATGAGCCATCCACCTATAAAGAAGCTGTCTCATGTAGTGAGTCTGCTCAATGGCTCGCTGCTATGGGAGATGAAATGGAGTCTCTGGATAAGAATCAAACTTGGGAGCTAGTTAAACGTCATAAGGAGAGAAAAGTTATCACCTGCAAATGGGTTTTCAAGATGAAGGAAGGGACCTCAACTTCTGAGGGGGTCAAGTATAAAGCTTGGGTTGTTGCAAGAGGGTTCACTCAAAGGGAAGGGGTTGACTATAATGAGATTTTCTCACCAGTGGTCAGACACACTTTCATCAGGGTGCTACTAGCAATAGTTGCACATCAGGATCTTGAACTTGAGCAAATAAATGTGAAAACAACTTTCCTACATTGGGAGTTGGAAGAAGAGATTTATATGACTCAGTCGCATGGGTTTCATGTTCCTGAAAAAGAAGACTATGTTTGCAGACTGAAGAAGTCCTTGTATGGGCTAAAGCAGTCTCCTAGGCAGTGGTATAAAAGGTTTGACAGCTATATGATTGAGTTGGGCTACAACATGAATATGTATGATTGTTGTGTGTATCATAACAAGCTGGATGATGGATCATTGATTTATTTGGTCCTGTATGTAGATGATATGCTCATAGCTGTAAAAGTCCAAGTCAAATATTGAGAGATTTAAGGGTCTTCTCAGTGCTGAGTTTGAGATGAAGGATTCGGGTGCTGCGAAAATGGTTTTGGGGATGGAGATTTATAGGGAAAGAGATCAAAGGAAGCTTTTCTTGTCACAAAAAGGCTACATTCAGAAGATTTTGTCAAGGTTTTGGCATGTATACTCCAAGTGCCTCCAATAATCATTTGTCTGTTGCTTTTGCACCCAAGTTTGCTGAGGAGAAGGAGTACATGAGTCGGGTTCCCTATGCTAGTGCAGTAGGGAGTTTGATGTATGCTATTGTCTGCACTAGACCGGATCTTGCACATGCAGTCAGTGATGTTAGTAGGTTCATGGGTGATCCTGGTAAGGAGCATAGACAGGCAGTCAAGAGGATTTTTCATTACCTTAGAGGTACGTCTGATGTTGGTATTATCTATGAGAATGATACACAGTGTTTAGTTACTGGTTATTCTGATTCTGATTATGCTGGAGATGTTGACGGTAGAAGGTCTATGACTGGCTATGTATTTACTCTTGGTGGTTCTGTTGTTAGTTGGAAGGCAACTTTGCAGGCTACAATTACTTTTTCTACTACTGAGGCAGAGTACATGGCGTTGACAGAAGCTGCTAAAGAGGGGATATGGTTAAAAGGGCTAGTCAGTGATCTTGGTTTACATCACGATCAGGCTATTGTGTATTGTGACAGTTTGAGTGCAATATGCTTAGCCAAGGATCAAGTCCATCATGAGAGGACTAAGCACATTGATGTGAGGTATCATTTTCTGAGGAGTGAGAAAAGGGTTAAGGTGAAGAAAGTAGGTATTGCTGATAATCTTGCTGATATGTTCACCAAGCCAGTTTCGCAGAGCAAGGTTCAACATTATTTGAACTTGCTTAATGTTCGTGATTGTTAATTGCCCTTTGGGGCAAGTCTGGAGCCCTTAGGGGCTAATCTGGTGTCCTTAAGGGACAAATCTGGTCTGGTTGTCTTTCGGGGCAAATCTGGTTGCAGGATGAATCTGGGCATTGTGTTCAATGCATTTGTTAATCTGGTCATCTGTTTCATTGTGAGAGGAATAAGTCAAGGTGGAGATTTGTAGGATTATGCCTTGAATCTGTTGGAGGATTTGCATGTTCGCATGCCCGCCCGGTCAAGTCGGGCGTGTGACGCCCAACCGAGCGGGGTCGAAGGTCCAAGCTGTGGCTTGGAAGCAAGACGCCCGATGGTGTCGGGCATGTTCGCCCGATCGGGCGAGTGACCGATCTCGACCGGGTGTGCGACAGGGCGATGGTCTCCCGATCGGGCCCGAGAACATTCCTCGTCTGGTAAAGTGGACCGCCCGATCGGGCGGATTCCGTCTGACCCAATCGGGCAGTGGCTTAATGAGGTACTGGTGCGATTTCGTAAAAGGGTTTTAACTTGTTATTAAACCTAATTTCATTCTATGTTGTTATTAGTGCCAAAATACATCTGTAATATGATATTCCTCTTCATTAATAAAATTATTCTCTCTCTCTGCCCGTGGACGTAGCCAACACACTGTTGGTGAACCACGTAAATATGTGTGTTGTTTATTGCTAATCTGCATTCATTATTTGTTCTTTCTCAAATCTGTCATAACACCAACTCCACCTCTACTTCTCCGCGGCAGCGATAAAACGTTGACCTTTGCTTCTCCACGACGGCGATAGTACGCCTCACATTTGCTGCTCCACGACGGCGACGACGCGCCTGAGAAGCTTTAAAATCGAATTCGACTCTGCTTTCTCTACTTCCGGACCGACGACGGCGATAGGTTTAAGCAAGTAGTTTGCTTTCTCTTCTGCTCGAAATTATCCTCCTCCTCCTCGCTTTCATCTGATTTTGTTGCTTTTGAATCTTTGCCGATCAGAAAAAATCGTGGAATTGACGAGAAGTTTCAATAACGTGATCAAATTCATCATTGGTTCAGCGAAATGGATGGTCAAATTTTTGTGAAATCTGGTTGATTAGAAGATGAAGGAGAAGAAAAAAAGCGGATGTAAAAATTTCACACGTGTGACTTTTATTACACCATATATTATGGTGTAACATGTTACACCCGAGAAGGACTATATAAAATAAAAAATGAAACCTATTTCAATCTTATTTGCTCTTTTTTTTCGCATAACTCTATGATAAATTTATGGGAGGAGAATAAAGTAAACAGATTAACTCGCGTTTTAATACGTCAGGATAAATTTAAGTAGAGCTGTAAAAGATATATTTTTCCTGAATTTGAAAGATAACTAGTTATTACTCCCTCCGTCCCATAATATAGTGATCACTTCTCATTTTTCACGAGAATTAAGGAAAATGGAGGGAATAAGTACTTTCTTGGTACCTTTGTCTTGGAACTAACTCTTTACATTCTTTTTCCTTTCAATTAAAATAAAAAAAGAAATAAATGTTCATTGAAATGGTGTAAAAACAATAAATAAGGACACATATTTTAAAAGAAATGTAGGGGTATTTTGGAAAGGTTATGTAGAAATGAAGGAAAATTTAATCCAAATAAAATGATAAAAAAGAAAATAGGCATAATATTTTGGAACACCTAAAAAGGAATGTGAGCACTATATTATTGGACGGAGGGATTAATATATTTTCTATCTATGTTGTATACTCTATATTGGTAGTTGTCATGGGAATGTCGTAGGTTTCATTTGATTAGTACCAATTGTGTTTTTTAGTGTTAGTAATGCTCCTGGCGGCTATTTACTTTAATAATTTGTACTAGTCATTAAATTCTCGGAATTAGTGGTCAGTTGTTTCATTCTAAATATGAAAAATTTAATAATAATTATCGTTATAAAAAAACATTCGGGGCGTTAAACGAAGCCAAACCACTCTTTTTTGGTTAAGCGATTAAAGAACTGGAAATTCCACGTAAATTGGAATCCTTTATAAGTCCCTTATGCTACTTTTAATGTATTTGTGGGTCCTGATGCATTTCATGGGGTTGTCGTGTATTTCAACACCTGGATTTTTGTCGTAAAAGAGTTGACCATCTAAACGACATGATTAATTGATTATACAAATGGACAAGATCTATGGATTATTTCTTTTAAGTATATTTTTATGTTAAATAATGGGAAAAATATGTGTACTCCACGAGGCATGACGTGTTATCATATTCGGCATTTTCTCCTGTTTTGACTTTCGATGCTGTTTTGACGAAATTTGGGACGATGACAACTCGTCAATTAGCGAGGCAACGATTCAATAGCTCAATATGGATGAATGGACTGCGGCGAGTGCGAGTATTGAATAATCGACTAGTTTTTGCGTAAGGGCGATGATATGTTCCGTAGTATTTTGCGATTATAATTCAGTAGTTTAATACTTCATTCTTTTTAAGATATAGTTTCCGTTGCATTTTGAAAACAATAATTGTAGGACTTATGCCTTATATCTCTTTGAGAATTTGCATGTTCGCAGCCCACCCAGTCAAGTCGGGCGTGTGCCGCAAGCTGTGGCTTGGAAGCAGGACGCGCGATGGCGTCGGGCATGTTCGCCAGATCGGGCGAGCGACTGATCTCGATCGGGCGTGCGATTGGGCGATGGCGCCCGATCGGGGCCGAGAACATTCCTCGTCTGGTAAAGTGGACCGCCCAATCTGGTGGAGGTTTAATGAGACGCGGGTGCGATTTTCGAAAAGGGTTTTAATTTGTTATTTATCCTAATTTCGTTCTAAGTTGTCATTAGTGCCAAAATACATCTGTAATCTGATATTCCTCTTGATCAATAAAACTATCCTCTCTCTCTGCTCTTTGACGTAGCCAACACACTGGTTATGAACCACGTAAATTTGTGTGTTGTTTATTGCTTTTCTGCATTCATAATTTGATCTTTCTCATATCTGTCATAACAAATTGATATCAAGAGTTTTGTGTTCGATCAGGGTGAGAAAGATGCGGGCTTTACTGAAGCAACAGGGGTTGTGGGCACCGTTGGCAAATAAGTCATCGGATTCAGAAACCGCTGAGATGACCGTTCTGAAGGAGAAGGCACATTCAACTATTATGTTGTGTCTGGCTGACGACATAATTACTAATGTTGCGGAGCAGAAAACTGCCGCCGGTCTGTGGTTGAAGTTAGAGAGTCTATACATGACGAAATCTCTAACCAACAAGTTGCTTTTGAAGTAACGTCTGTTCATCTTGCGTATGCAGGAAGGTATGTCTCTGAGGGACCATCTAGATAAATTGTATACTATCTTGCTAGATCTTCATAATATTGATGTTAAAGTAGATGATGAGGATGCTGCTTTAATTATGTTAGTATCTTTGCCTTTATCGTATGAGAATTTTGTGGATTCTTTTATTGTTGGGAAAGATAGTCTATCATTAGAAGAAGTAAGATCTGCTCTTCATACTAGAGAAGTCGATCATCAGGCATCTAGTTCTAGTACAGAAAATCAGACATCAGGATTAGTTGTTACTGGGGGTAAGGGACAAGAAAAATTTGGTGAGAAGAAATCGAACCATAAAAATTCGAATTCTAAAGGTCCTAAAACTAATGATGTCTGTAATTACTATAAAAAAAAGGGCATTGGAAAAATGAATGTCCTAAGAAAAAGAAGCAGCAGGACAAGAATGAAGGTTATGCTGCTCTGGCACAAATTGATGGTAATTCTGAGGAAGATCCGGCCCTAGGTTCTAATAACTAGTCACATCATAAGGATGTGTGGGTTCTTGATTCTGGGGCATCATATCATATTAGTCCATGCAGGGAGTGGTTTTCAACTTATGAGCAGATAAATGGGGGCAATGTTTCTATGGCCAACAGTGCTGCCTGCAAAGTAGTTGGAATAGGCTCCATCAGGTTGAGGACTCATGATGGTACATTCTGTACCTTGAATGAAGTTAGGCATGTTCCACTGATGAAAAAGAATCTGATATCTTTGAGTCTTCTTGACAGTAGAGATTTTAGTTTTCAAGGTGAAGGTGGAGTTATGAATGTCTACAAGGGTTCGAAGGTGGTTCTGAAAGGTATTAAAAATGGTACCTTGTATTTTCTTGAAGGTTCTACTGTGACAGTCCGCTGATGTTGCATCATCTGAGGTTCACAAGGAGGATATATGGGTGAAAGGGGGATACAAATTCCGTCAAAATGGGATCTTCTATGTGGGCACAAGGTGCAGGATCTAGAGTTCTATGAGCATTGTGTGTTTGGGAAGTTTCATCGCAGCAAGTTTCCAAAGGCTATGCATACTACAAAGGGCACACTTGATTATATCCACTCTGAATGTTGGGCTCCTTCTCGAGTTGAATCTATTGGAGGTCACAGGTACTTTGTGTCGATGATCGATGATTATTCAAGAATGACTTGGGTAATTATGATGAAGCATAAAAGTGAGGGTTTCAAGCATGTCAAGCAGTGGAAGGCATTGGTGGAAAATCAAGCTGAAAGGAAGATCAAAAGGCTGCGTACTGATAATGGTCTGGAATTCTGTTGGTCTGAGTACAATGAAATCTGCAAGAATGAAGGGATTGCTCGCCATCATACTGTCAGGGATACTCCACAACAGAACGGGGTAGCAAAACGCATGAATCAGACATTGTTGGAGAGAGCGAGGTGCATGCTCTCTAATGCTGGGTTAGCTAGAAGATTTTGGGCAGAAGCTGTAAGTACAACTTGCTATCTGATCAACTGTGGACCTCACACTGGTATTAATTGTAAAACACCTCATGATGTGTGGTCTGATGAGCCTGTAGATTATTATTTGTTGAGAGTTTTTGGTTCTACTGTTTATTATCATGTAAGTGAGGGTAAACTAGAGCCTAGAGCTAAGAAGGGTGTATTTGTGGGGTTTGGGAGTGGAGTTAAGGGCTATAGAATCTGGTCGCCTTCTGAGAGTCTAGTTATACTTAGTAGAAGTGTAATATTTGATGAAAATTCTATGCTTAACCCCACTGTGAAATCCATGGTGGTGTCTGTTGGTAGTAATGTTGATAACCAGGTGGAGCTGCAAGTCACTCATGATGAGAGTGAATTACAACACCAAGGTGGAGAAGATCAACATGATGCTACAGAATATGAATCTTCTAGTCATCACTCAACCTGATGTGAAGCATATCGAACTAGCATAACACTTGATAGAGCTGGAAGAGTTGGTGTGGGACCTCCTAGGAGGTATGGTTTTGAGGATATGGTTGCTTATGCACTGCAGGTTGATGAGGAGGTGGAGGTAGATACTCATGACCCATCCACCTACAAAGAAGTTGTCTCATGTAGTGAGTTTGCTCAATGGATTGCTGCAATAGGAGATAAAAGGGAGACTCTGGATAAGAATCTGACTTGGGAGCTAGTCAAACGTTCTAAGGAGAAAAAGATTGTCACCTACAAATGGGTTTTCTAGAAGAAGGAAGGGACCTCACCTTATGAGGGGGTCAAGTATAAAGCTCGGGTTGTTGCAAGACGGTTCACTCAAAGGGAAGGGTTTAATTATAATGAGATTTTCACACCAGTGGTCAGACACACTTCCATCGGGTGCTACTAGCAATAGTTGCACATCAGGATCTTGAACTTGAGCAACTAGATGTGAAACAACTTTCCTACATGGGGAGTTGGAAGAAGAGATTTATATGACTCAGCCAGATGGGTTCCAAGTTGCTGAAAAAGAAAACTATGTTTGCAGACTGAAGAAGTCCTTGTATGGGCTAAAGCAGTCTCCTAGGTAGTGGTATAAAAGGTTTGACAGCTATATGATTGAGTTGGGCTACAACAGGAGTCTGTATGATTGTTGTGTGTATCACAACAAGCTGGTTGATGGATCATTGATTTATTTGGTCCTGTATGTAAATGATATGCTCATAGCTGCAAAGTCCAAGTCTGATATTCAGAGGTTGAAGGGTCGTCTCAGTGCTGAGTTTGAAATGAACGATTTGGGTGCTGCGAAATTTTTTTTGGGGATGGAGATTTATAGGGAAAGAGATCAGAGGAAGCTTTTCTTGTCACAGAATGGCTACATTCAGAAGATTTTGTCAAGGTTTGGCATGTCAACAACTAAGCCTATAGATATTCCAAGTGCCTCCAATAATCATTTGTCTGTTGCTTTTGCACCCAAGTCTGCTAAGGAGAAAGAATACATGAGTCGGGTTCCCTATGCTAGTGCAGTAGGGAGTTTGATGTATGCTATGGTCTGCACTAGATCGGATCTTGCACATGCAGTCAGTGTTGTTTGTAGGTTCATGGGTGATCTTGGTAAGGAGCATTGGCAGGCAGTCAAGAGGATTTTTCGTTACTTAGAGGTACGTCTGATCTTGGTAAGGAGCAATGCCTAGTGTTTATTTACTGGTTATTCAGATTCTAATTATGCTGGAGATGTTGACGGTAGAAGGTCTATGACTGGATATGTATTTACTCTTGGTGGTTCTGTTGTTAGTTGGAAGGCAACTTTGCAGGATACAGTTACTTTGTCTACTACTAAGACAGAGTACATGGCGTTGACAGAAGCTGCTAAAGAGGGGATATGGTTAAAAGGGCTAGTCAGTGATCTTGGTTTACATCACAATCAGGCTATTGTGTATTGTGACAGTTTGAGTGCAATATGCTTAGCCAAGGATCAAGTCCATCATGAGAGGACTAAGCACATTGATGTGAGGTATCATTTTCTGAGGAGTGAGACAAGGGTTAAGGTGAAGAAATAGGTACCGCTGATAATCCTGCTGATATGTTCACCAAGCCGGTTCCTCTGAGCAAGTTTCAACATTGCTTGAACTTGATCAATGTTTGTGATTGTTAATTGCCCTTTCATCACTGGCATTTTAAAGCCACAACGTTTGAGGCAAGTCTGGAGCCCTTAGGGGCTAATCTGGTGTCCTTAAGGGACTAATATATATGGTCCGGTTGTCTTTCGAGGTAAATCTGTTTGCAGGGAGAATTTGGGCATTGTGTTCAATGCATCTGTTTCATTGTGAGAGTATTCAAGTCAAGGTGGAGATTTGTAGAATTTATGCCTTGAATCTGTTCGAGGATTTGCAAGTTCGCAGGCCCGCCAGGTCAAGTCGGGCGTGTGCCGCCCAACCGGGCGGGGTCGAAGGTCCAAGCTGTGGCTTGGAAGCAGGGCGCCCGATGGCGTTGGGCATGTTCGCCCGATCTCGGTCGGGCGTGCGACCGGGTGATGGCCGCCTGATCGGGCCCGAGAACATGCCCGACGCCATCGGGCGCTTTGCTTCCAAGCCACAGCTTGGACCTTCGACCCCGCCCCGGTCGGGCGGTACACGCCCGACTTGACCGGACGGGCCTGCGAACATGAAAATCCTCAAACAGATTCAAGGCATAAATCCTATAAATCGCATTGAACATAATGCCCAGATTCTCCCTGCAACCAGATTTGCCCCGAAAGACAACCAGACCAGATTTGTCCCTTAAGGACATCAGTTTATCCCCTAAGGGCTCTAGGTTTGCCCCAAAGGGCAATTAACAATTACGAACATTGAGCAAGTTCAAACAATGTTGAAACTTGATCTGCGGAACCGGCTTGATGAACATATCAGCAGGATTATCAGTAGTACCTACTATCTTCACTTAACCCTTGTCTCACTCCTCAGAAAATGATACTTCACATCAATGTGCTTAGTCCTCTCATGATGGACTTGATCCTTGGCTAAGCATATTGCACTCAAACTAAAGTGGATCGCCCGATCGGGCGGATTCCGCTCGACCTGAGACACGGGTGCGATTTCCGAAAAGGGTTTTAACTTGTTATCTAACCTAATTTCGTTCTATGGTGTCATTAGTGCCAAAATATATATGTAATCTGATATTGCTCTTCATCAATAAAATTATTCTCTCTCTCTGCCCGTTGACGTAGCCAACACACTGTTGGTGAACCACTTAAATATGTGTGTTGTTTATTGCTTTTCTGCATTCATTATTTGTTCTTTCTCATTTCTGTCATAGCAAGAATTAAGAAAAGAATGATTGAAGCTCAATTGTTGTACTTGCATAGGTAGTTTTTTTTTTTGGCAACAAGGCCATACAAACGAAGAACAACATAGACCCTACTACTCTTGGCCAAAGGCCAATTTGTGGGTTATAAGACTGGAGACACAACTATTATGACAAAGCAAAACATTATTAGAGTAACCAATACTAGACATAGTACCACGAAAATGGCAACCACTTCTTATTAAATGATGCTTTCTCCTTGGAAGTTTGTAAAAGGATGATGGAGCGATCAAATCATTTGTTTTCCAGCCAATGGCCAGCCTGTATCCAGAATCACAATTAGATAATTAAAAAACAATGGTCTTACTCTTAGAACTTTCCCTTCTACCACCATTCTTCACATGTGTGTGGGGGGCGAGTCTTCATTGTTTTTGCGAAATAGAAAGCCTTGAATGTCGCTTCTCCATTAAACTCAGAGCACACTAGGGTGAGGTTTCAATATTTTTCTTGGTCTTGGTATCACGGCATTGGCTACTTGTAATGCTACTTCTTACATCATTATCTTCATCTCCATTCATGGATCACATGAAGCCTTCATTGCAGTGTCCTCTTTTCTTTGGTCTTTCGACTCCATACTGAAATTATTACTGCTCTATTTTGTTTTAAACTATCAAACATGGTTGAATAAGCCACATTCTTTTCTTGACATGTATCCTTCCTCTTGACACCAACTCTTGAACTCATGACTACCCTTATAATCATCATATAACCAGACCTAGAATTAAAGTAATGAATAGACTCTTGCCTTCATGTACACTTGATAGTCTTTCCTTGTGATGGAAAAAAAAGAGCCCCGCCTCCTTGGATTAGGAAATCGGTACTTGGGATCCGCCATATTAGAATAATCAAAGTTGAGAATGTTATGAGCATCCTCCACCCTCTCTTCCCTTACCTCTTCCCTCATCTCATAAGTTAAGTATTTTCCCCTTTTACACTTGGACAATTATGTGATCCCATGTCTTCTACAAAGATACAAACCATGAGCTTCCTTCTTATCCTTCAAAACCAAAGAATTGTCTTGCTCAAAACTATCCTTCTTCTCCAAATATGCTTTTGCCTTAATGTTTGATAGGAAAACAAAAAGTCTTAATCCTAAACCTGTTGGGATATCATCCTTAGGGTGCATTTTTTATTTAATTTCTCTTTGTATATAGATCTTTTGATCTCTTCAAGTTTCATGGATACCTCTCGATTTTCAGGTTTAATCTTGCTCAAAACTTTCATCTCCAACTTGAATAACTGAAAAATATTGCGTGTGCTGAAAGTTATGACCGTTTAAATATGACCTATGTGCACAAATCCTTCCAAAAGCTCTTATTTTGCCAAAATTGCTCCACTCTATGCTTGGTGTGTTGTATGGAGACCTCTAAAGTTGATCATACATCATCAAACACAAATAAGCATTACTAAAACCTATATAAATAGCCAAAATAACTAATATTCTCAAATAAGCTACAAAAAACTCAATTATAATAAATTAAGTAAAATGAGCTAGAATAGGATAAATGAATAGGGAAAATGACTCTAAACATGAGGAAAATATGCTCTTTGGGTGATATAAATATCACTCATCAAAATCCCCAAGCTTAACCTTTGCTCGTCCTCGAGCAAATGAAACAAAATAATGAAGAACTACCCTAAAAAGCTAGAAATCCTAACTCATTCTCCAAGAAATCACGGTTGCACTTAGCATGTGCAACAAGCCCTTTAAACCCCTAGATCGCTCTAGTGGACGAGTTTGCTCTCGTGAGGGTTTCCCAAGAGCCTTAATCCACAACTATAATCAAGCACAAATATAAAAAATAAGCCCAAAGGCATCTCTTCAACTCATGGCTCACAAAGCAATGGACGATCTAAGCAAACTTTCAAAGCATAACCATTATCAATATGTATCCATGACTTAGGAATATAGGGGATAGGCTAATCTATGGTGCAAAATTTACACTCTCAAAAGCTTCAAACATCAATTAGAGTCTACAAGGCATTCAAGAGTCACAAATCGTTCTCAAATGGATGAAGATGGTCCCAAGATCGGTCCTAATCACCTATATTGTGCACATGAACTACTCTACCAAACTTGACTTTTGCTAAGAGAAAACCATGATTGTGGGATTATAATTACTATTGAGCAATGGGTCTAGAGTCTCAATGTTTAAGCCATAATAACATTCATCATTACTAGGAAAACTCTACTTATCAAATTTTCGAACTCCCAATCAATCATTTCGACTAACCCACTTTGTCAAGGACATGTGGTAATTACCACTTATTGACACTTTTTCAAACCTTTTTTTTCATTTCACGGGCCTTAATAGGCTTATTGTGCCTTATGGGCTCATTGGCTCCACTTATTGGACTCAAGACTTAAACCAATTTTTTTTACAATCTAATTTAACTCTTAGTATAGCTTATTTAGAGGTAAAAACTTGTGCACCAAAGAAGATTTCAAGGTTCAACTAGGGTCACTACAACTTCCAAAAGAGAAATAATTCACTCTTTTCAACACAAAGTTTGACAACATTTAAAATTATAAAATGCCTTTTCAAGTAGAAAATCAAGCAAATGGGGAACCCTTTATTGAAATGCTGTCATCTAGAATTCCTTCAACAGGAATAACGACTCCAGATAAAAATGATGATATTACCTCATCTTCAAGCTCTAGCAAGAAGTCAACCAATAGTGAGGCGTAGCAACAAAAATGCAAGGAGAAAGTCAAATAAGATATTCTTACTTAACCCATCAATGAAGAAAGCAATAACAACTCCACTCTTCTGGTACATTCCCAAATCACCTCGTAGGGAAGGGGAGTCACCATATGCTGGAGTCATAAAAGAAAGAAATATGGGTATATAAGAATACTCTTTAATGTTTAAAGCATGAAGTGATCATACTTTTATCTAAAGCCAAACACAATCAAATTTCAAAGCCTCCATCCTCATAATCTGTTGATCAATCTAAAATAAAATGGCTAGCTTAATAAGGTTAGGTTTGACCCAAATGCTTATAAACTCTTGGCGAAGTCTGGTTATGATTTCGAGAATCCAACGCGAATGGGAAATGTCATTGAAGTTGGTCCTGATGGACTAAACAACACACAAAAGAAATTACAAGAGCATGGCGTTAAGGTATGTTCGACTAAAGTAGGCTTGGGATTTGAAACCCCAACGCCCATCAATATTTCTGCACAACGTAGAGGTGTAACCTCTTCTTCACAATATATTACTGCGAAGGAAGTCGAGGAAAGTGAAGGTGATAATGATTTGCTTCACACAACAAAAAACCGGTCTTTGATCGACTTCAATCACCAGCCACAAGGAACCACACATTAGATTTTGATAGACTTGGCGTACACGAGCTAAATGAGGGTGCGAAATCAACTGTAGAAAAACCCTTGCAAAAGCTTCAATCCTCTAAGAAGAAAACATCTATCTTTAAACAACTTGGTACATCGACCTCAATTGATAAACAAAAAAGATGTTAAGTACTATGTCACATCACAAGAGCCTGTCGCATGAAGCACACACAGGTGGTATACATCACTGAACATGCACCCTTCAAAGCCTAAGGTCATTTCATAATGTTAAGAAATGAAAAAAGTCCGTGTGGTCAAGAAAAAGAGAAAGATGTTGAACTTGTTTCTTCAAACCATATCATAGGTGTAGACACATAATCGTGTCTCCCTATTTAAGAACTCAATGATGAAACATATCGCGGTCTGAATTGGTCCGACCCAAGCACAGAGCAATCCAAAGAGCTAAGCCCAAAATTGTTTTAAAGTATGAAGCTTATTTATTTACATTAGAGATCCAAAATCCTGTTTTAGAGCCTAATTAATTATTACTAAGAATTATTTGTATTTTTAGCCCATAGATTAAATATTTTGAGTCCAATCTTTGAAATGCCCAATTAGTTATTCATGATAATTAATTGTATTTATTTATTACTTTAATAAATATTTTTAGAAATAAATAAATATTTTCAAAGATATTTTGATGTAAAGGATTTTTAAGTTGAAATCAAATTTTATCTCGTAAAATAGCTGGTTTCCAGAATTAAAGAAAAAAGATAAAAAAGAAGCTCTAGACAACCACATTAAAAAAGGTTGGCCATATTTTCAAAGATATTTTAAAGTGGTGCAGCTGGCGCAGGCTGTGCGCTTGGCGCAGAAGCTGGATTGCGCTAAACACATCACTGAGCGCTTTGCACCTGGCGGTGCGTCCAACACAATCTTTTGCTCTGAGAGCACTGCACTTTCTTATCTTTTTTTAATATTTTCATATAAATAAGCTAATGATTTCTAGATATAGGAGACAATTTTACACACTCTTTACATCCGAATACTTACGATCTCTCAAGGCGAGAATACTCTGAAACTCTCATGTTCAAACACATAACACATATTTACAATCACATAATCCCATACATGCAAACACATACTTTTACTTTGATTGATCTTCACAAGCAACCGTTGAAAGGCTTCACGATTACTCCTACGGAAGCTTGTTATTCCCTTAGATCCAAACCACACTGGTATACTACTGATGGTCCTTGAATATTTCTCTCTTATTTATTTTATTGGAGTTACTAACGATTTCTTTCATGATGTAGATCTTTAATAAAAATTCGATCTTTTGTATATTCTAACCTCTATTCTTTCTTTCTTATTTTCTTATATATTTTCTATGATTGTCCTGCTTATGCTTTCATCACCAACATGGTATTATTGCTAATCAAGACCTAAGAATTGTTCTATCATTAATTAGATAATTTGGACAACCTATTAGGAACCCACTAATTTTAATTGTTTAATAACATGTCACTAAAAAGGTAGTCTTTTTATGTGTTTAATAAACCAACCTAGACTAATATTTCTAGGGTGTTTGAAAAGATTATGTTGTTGTTCTTTGCATAAAGCTTGCTATGAATCGTGTTTAGTAGAGGCCAGCAATGGGCGAACGTGGTTCATGACCGTGTTTGTACCCTCACCCCTGAACTCAATCTATGGCTCATTGACCATTAATGGAGTTATGAAGGGGAAATCTACATTGGATAAGTCTGTATGTTGTCTCTACGATTTTCCAATATCCAATTAGGTTTATGAGTCTTCCTTTAAAGACTTGTTGGTGACTTCAAAACTTTTTCAATAAAACCTTTACAATGAGGTAGTCAAATACGAACTCATCCGCCATATGCAATAAAAATACGCCTACAATTTGGCGACTCCACTAGGGAGGATTTAAAAAAAAATCTATTTTTTTAGATGAGTGGGTGAAACTTGAAAAATACGATTCATTCTCTTTTTATGTCTTAGAATAACTTGTTGTTTTGCATGTGCATAACTATTGTTTAACCCACCACAAGGACAATTTTCCTTGTCTCATAAACGCATGCTCTACGCGTGAGTCCACCTCGGGGGTTTGTGTTGGATCTTTGTCATAAGCAAACCCAGCCAACCATGGCATTGTTCTCTTATTTATGAGTTGGGAACTAGAGTGCGTCTTACACGTGGCCACATTTTTAAGCAAAGGTATGAAGTGTGGGATCAATCTCTTAGACATGGACCCTTTTTTAGCCTTAACCTAAACCTGACAATAGTTGATACGTAGAACTGGACATGAGGTTGAGAACTTTTGCATTCATGTTATATGACTTTGCTTGTGGTTGCGGTTTTTGCATGCTCTTAACTTTTGAAAACGTTGATGTGTATTGCACCTAAAATCGCGTCTGAAAAGATGGTCAAAACTGTCAAAACTTTTGCCAAAATGAAAAATTGCATGCTGGGGGCCGTGTGCCAAACGCACCGCGGCGCGCCTGGCACACAACCCTCGTGCCGAGTGCAAAAGTGCCCGCCAAACGCACCACGGTGCGTCTGGCACATAGCTTTGCGTTGAGCGCAACACTGCTGCGTGGCGCACAACGTTTGCGTCTCATGCTGTTATCAATTTGGCTATCTTTTGAGTCAAAAGTTTGTCAATAAATCCGTCATTATGTCATGCTTGTCGTGGCGTCCCGAAATTATGTTGAATTAGCCAAAACCTAGCTTAAATCGCCAAAAAGCATGCCGAGTAGTAGTGTGCCAAACACATTTTGTTGCGTGTGGAGCACCGCTGTCGCGCCGGACGCACAGGCTTCGCGCTGCACCTAACGTTGTTGCGTGGTGCGCAACTTGTGCATCTTATATTTTTGTTCATTTAGTCGTCGTGGTGGTCGATTCTGTGTTTTTTTCGTCTGCATTCGTGTAGAGTCATGATCGTTCTTGGAGTCCTTTTGTCTAAAAATAAAACTCACCTAATGCAAGCAAAAAAATCAATCTCTTCGTACATATTATCTAAGGTTGAGTCTATTCTAAAAAGTGCATATAGAAAAGTGATAATGGTGGAGTTGGAGTTGTCATGCATGTCTACCTCGTTCCATCTTATCACATCTCTAGCAAATCTTCCTTATCAATCCTACCCTATCATATTCCATCTCCTTAATAAACATATTTATTAGAAAATCATTCCTACAACCTCTTATATCCTATCTTTTTCGAGAACATCTACTAATAATCATCATCCCACCTATTTAAGAAAACAAAAAATATTTTCAAAATTAATCCATCATCTTCTCCCAATAAAAGATGAAAACAAGGGGTCCCTTACAAAAAACGGATTTCGAAAATTTTATCCCAATCCAAATATCTTTATCCAACTAATCAAATCCCAATCCATTTGCGTCCATTCTAGGCCCATATGCATTAGAGTCCATGCATTCATATTAGGCCCATTGAGTCCATGCATTCATTAGAGTCCATCTTCGGCCCATTTAAGTCTAGTTCATGTCAAAATCTGGCCCTATTTTCATCTATATGTGAACCCTAATCTATGTCAAGCCCAGTCTAAGTCTAATCCTAGGCCATTCCAATTTGAGTCCAATCCTAGTCCATTTCCAATGTCAAGCCCATGTGCATCTCCAAGTCTAACTTCTAACCAGTATAGGACTAAGTCCAAAGTTAGGTCCATGTAAGGCCCAACTTATATCCTAAGTCTAGTGAAGACCAATTCCGAACCCATATAGGACAAAGTCCAAATCATAAAACTCTAAACCTCAAAGTTTATCGAAGCTAGCACTTTTTAAAGACCACATAGGTAAATCCTGAGTTTAGCAAAGCTACTCACCCTTTAAGGCCATGATGACACTCTTTAGACCTAGCGAAGCCAATCACCCCTAAGAACATAAGGGTAATCCATTAAGTCTAGTGAAGCTAGCATTCCTTATCGCCATATAAAGCCGAGCCCTCGAGTCCAATCTGCTTGCATAGTCCAGTCCAGTCCAATCCATGTCTGCACTTGAATATAATGAGGCCTATACTACTCCAAAGCCTTTTCCCATTTGTATCTCTCATTTCCATTCATCATTTCCCATTTCTCATTTCAAAAATATCATTTCTAAAAATTTACAAGGTCCATTCCAATTCTGTTCAGGACAAGTCGTGAGGTTATAACTTGGGAACGTCCAACTGAGAGGAAATGAGGTCAACCTACTCCCGGACTCATCAAACGAATTCTCACTTTCTTAGAAGAATCTTCCGGAACTTTTGAATTATCATCCGAGATGGGTGACACTTCTAAACAACTCAATGTAATCATGGCTCAGCCCCAACTAATGAACTCTCGTCTTGAGAAACAAGACAAAGATATCAAGATGCTGAGAGAAAAGCTGACAATTGAGGAAAGAGAAGAGTAAGACACTCCACCACCACCACCTCCTTTCAAGTCCAATACTTATTTAAGGTTCAAATAACTCGAGCAATTGATCCAGTCAATTCCTAAACTCGAGAGTCAGGCTCATGGCCATGACATCATTGATCCTAAACTGAGGGAAAGGCTCCCTAAAATGGCAGCATTTGGTGACCTACCAAAATGCAAGGCGGTTGAAGATCCAGATGATCATTTGAGAGCCTTTTCCATCTCTATGGCTCTTAGAAGCATGAGTAAGGACATGTTTGCTTATGTTTTCCGTTTAACCTTTGATGTACATCCATCCAAGTGCTTCAGATAACTAAACAAGACAAAGCATAACGATTGAGACTACATCAAAGAAGAGTTATGCAAGCAGTAATATACAACACCCAGCTTCCTATTGTTCTTCATGAGTTGGAGCTAACTAAACAAAACTCCAACGAAGATTTTGTCACCTTCCTTAACAGATGGAGGGAAAAGGTGGCATAAATGACTAACATGCTATCTGAGGAGGACCAAGTCCGAATGGTGATATGTAACCTGCAGTCTAAGAACAGATAACACATTAAATTCTTACCTATGGAGTCTTTCACGAAGCTCTTCAAGGTTGGTCTACTAATTGAGGAAGAGGTGCAAGCCTCTAAGAATAAGGGTTACAATAATAACAAATCTTTTAATAAGAGTAACAACAACCCTTCTAGCTCCAAGAGCAATGATGACAATACCCTAACTACTGAAAAGAGAGGTTATCAAAAGCCTCGGAGATCCTTTACTCATTTATGCATGTCTCTAGAAGAAGCCTTCACTAGGCTTCATGCAAAGGGAGCACTTTAGACTCTTGACCCTACTTTAGACCCTGCTTTTGAGAATAGGTCTACGAAGTGGAATCCTAATGCCTACTGCAAGTACCACCAAGGAAATGGACATATGACATCGCAGTGCTAGACTTTGAAGCACGCCCTACATGACATGGTTGAAGATGGTAGATTGCAAGTTCTGCCTACAACAAAAGTCAGCAACGTCAACAACCCCATAGGCATAGCATCAACAGTTCAAAGGCTTAGTCTTTTATTTCTGGTTTCCTAGGATGAGTCAAAGAGTCCTTACCCTATGCCATTTTTGTCCTTTCCCATCGAGTCTACGTCATTATAGGACATCATCTATTATATCCTTTCCATTTTCATTTCATTTTATTTTTCTGTTTTATTTTCATTAGCATTTCACCATCATATATGCTTTGAATTCGATGATTAAACTCGAATAAGATTGTCTCTAATGACCTTGATTAATAAAAAAAAGAATAAAAATGGACTGACTTTGGGATAAGAATTATATTCTTTTTCCCACCATCATTGCTAAAAAGCCATCATCCATAAGCCCTCTTCATGCAATCAAAAATTAAAATTTCATAAACCATTATCTCCATCATCCTTAGCCAAATAACCTTTCAAATCAAAGATCCACAAATATCCTTCAAACCTTCCAATACCTAAAACGATATAAACTTGTGTGCAAGCCTTACTACATAAAAATAATAATAAATGCCAAGCAAAAAAAAAAATTCAAAGTGTGAAAAAACGTAAAAGCAAAAGAAAACGCACATGACAAAAAGAAAAAAAAAAAGCAAAAAAAAAAGAAGCCAATGGCAAAAAAGAAGTCAACCTCGGGGGCTGTACACAAGTTCTACCCCTCATTCAAAATTCTTCAATCCATCAAACCTTAACCCCATTAATCCGTGATCCTACCTTAGCCCAACCAATTAAACTTTCATTAAAGCCTCAAGCCTTAAACCTTTCAACCTTTCATCAACCCTAACTCCTCCTTCATGGTATGTCCAAGCTCATTAGGTTTTAAATCCAAAAGGGCGGCCTAGGCAAAAGTTAGGGCATAAAAAATATACCAGATCAAGAACTACGAATGGTTTGATTCCGCCAGGATACGTAGGAATCCTCATCTCGAGGTTCGACCGCTTCAATAAATAAATTAATCAAGGTCTAATAATTCGACTTTCTAGAATTCAGGAGCATACTCTTTCTAGATCCCGACATAGACTCAAGTCTAAACCTAGCCACGTCAAAGCCTTTTTCCACGTCAAACCTAACCATTGAACCTTTTTATTTTTTCAATCCAAACTCTCCTTGTCCCTAAAAGACTCTCCGATAATTACATGATCTCTGGCGATATTTGACTTTGCCTGTATCAAGTCCCCAAAGAAGAATCCTAGTGAAGAACTCTGAATGCTCAATACAAATTAAGTACGTTCTAATCTAGGCTGAGAGTGCCCTTGTTTATAAGCATGTTTTAATTAAAGTAATTATGTTTATTAGTTTAACTAAGCTTTAATAAAAAAATAAATAAAGGATTATTACTTGAGAATTATTATTTTAAATACAATTATATCACTGTGGGTTTTATGGAAATGAAGAATTTGAGTTTTAAAAAACAAAATTTCTCTTATGTGGCTTACGTGGGAATCTATATAAATATATTAATAGGCGTTCCTAAACACGAAACGGTGACACGTGGCGCTCTCCCTAAGGGCTTTTTACTTCATGTAATCCATGTACAATTAAAAAAATTTAGAAATTGCATAGTATAGGCTTTGATCCCGTGACCTAATGTTAATATGCTAAAGTCTTAACCACTAGACCAAGTAGTATTTAGTGTTATTATTTTAAAGTACAATATTAATAAATGAAAATTTTCCTTACCCGGGGCATAGCTCGGGCCTAATAACTAGTTGCCACATTATAGCTTTATTGTCAATTCCTCAAACAAATGACCCCAAAAGAAATAGAGAGAACTCGGTGAAGATGAAACCCCAAAGCCCCAAAATTATTCTCTCTCGCCTCTCTCGCACCTCACTTTCCTTCTGCCGGGGTTCCATCGCCCTTCCAGCGCCGCCATTGTAGCTGGTTGCACGCATTGTCTCACGTTCAGTTCAGCTTTTCAATTTTCTCTCTCCTCAGCTCTGTTTGCACCGCAGTTGTGCGGTTTGCTACCGCCACCGCGCTGTCGGTATTGTTGCACCTGATGTCGTCGTCGGCGCTCAGGCGAGATGCCATTTATGCCCTTCCAATGATGCTCTTATTCAGCTAATAGCTTAAACTCTTGGTTTCTAGGCTTGTATGTTATGTGGTGTTCTTCAATTTCTCAAACCCCTTGAGCCAATTTGTGAAGGTATAAGCTCCATTCTCTTCTCTTTTTTATTTTAGAATTTTGATGGGTATCAATGCTTAAATCTTCAAATCCATTCTTTAGTCTTGGTACAACAGAAAGATCATATTATGGACTGAAATTGGTAATGTTTGAGTTGTTTATCTACTAATGATTAGAACTTTTGCTCATTTATTAAATTAAAACTTATTTTCAGATTCTATAATCTGAATTTCACTTTCTATTTGTTAAGTTAAAGTATGAAATTTAGTTTGTTGAGTTTGTGTTAAGTAACTAAATAGTTTCTGAACTTGGTCATGTTTTGAAAACTCTGATGTCGAACTAGAGTTTGGAATGGAGAATTGAGCTTGCACATTATATCAGCTTATTAAGAGGAATGATGTTAATTAGAGTTAGAATGTGAGATTGATGGTGTGAGTTGGATTAATAGAATGGTTGGCATATAAGGGTTTGTGGTTAATTAAATGAAGAGCTTATAAGGTATTAGCAAGCCAATTTATTTATCTGAATTGTTAAAAGGAATGATATAAGAGATACCGGTCATTCATAAATTGAGGATGGGTATTGTTTAAATTGAGTGAGTATATGGAGATAATTCTGTCAGTAAGTATATGTTAGTTAATTAGTTCTAGTTCAAGAAATTAAGCTCGGGTAATGGAGGAAATTACGTTAAGAAAGTTAGATCAAGTCATGCATATAAGAGTTAGTAGGAATGAGTCCTAATTCATTATTATCTATATTATTGAGGTAAATCGCTAAGATTGTGCTATGGAGACTAAGCAAGATGAGGGATTCTTGGAGGTAGATTATGGGGTTGAAGTTGTATATGGAGATCTTGTAAATGTACACACTGTCTTTCCACCTTCTAACTCATAATTTGTGTTTTATATGACCTTAATAATACTATGATATGTATTAAGAATTAGCCTTATGACTTGAGTTTAATATCTGATTCTGATTTTAAATTTGGAAATATTTAAAAGCTTTATTTGAACTTTTTGCAACATTGGTTACTTTATAAAGGCGTGTTTAATCGTTGTATCATAAAACTAAGTTTTCTTAAGCAGACCTTTGATCATGAATTGAGATAAGTATATTCTAGTTTCTTTGATCCTATAGTGTAAGTTATTAAATAACTTATGTTTTCAAGTATTATATAGAAGCTCTGGGTGTCTACAAATTAATATTCAAGAAAGAATTCTCGATGTATATTTCTTCATGTAATTAATTGTGGTTTTTATAATTTAGTGACTTCATACAGCTCTACTATTGATAAGTGATCAATCGAGCTTCGAGGAAGTCTCCAATAAGATATGATTGGACAAAAAGCTTTCAATTTTATGGAGTTTCAATGTTAGTTTTCAATTTCAGTTAATGAGATTTCAAAAATATGTTATTAAGCAATCTATGAACTAATGATTTATATAGCGATTTCGGAAATACAATTATGAACTTTTGAGAAAGAGACTTTTGGGAATAGTATAGTATTGTAAGTCGTATCTTAATTGTGTATTTGTAAAACGTAAATTATACCATTTATAGACTCCCAATGTGGCTATTATAATAATAATAATTCTGATAAACTCAATAGAGTTAAATAGTTAGTTCGATATAATTAGTGAGCTCTATTTCATAATTATTGAAAGTGTATGGGACATTGCTACATTTTCACAGAGATTTTTGTATAAATAACGTTAAGCATATAGAGATGACAAAGAGTATGTTTTACTTCGAGTCATTGGGATTGAGTATATTGGGGTTGAGAAGTGATTTAGGGGTTGAGTTCCATGTATCTATTTTGAGGATTTGAGTACGGAATCAGATCTTAGATGTAACTCTTATCAACTTTTGAGATATATGAACTTGGCTTTTGGAAGATACGAGTTGAGTAGAGGCACTTTCAGTTTCAGCTCCATTATATACTCACCATCTTACTCTATCTTATAATTTTATTTGATTTCTATACCACTAGAAAAAGGAAAGTAGCAAGTCAGAAATGAGATCAGCACGTAATTTCACATCTATTTGCTAATGAGCTGGCTTACTAATCATACATTTGGTAAATGTCAATGATAATGGTAGTTACAAAAGAGATCAAGAAATGGTCGATAATATCGTTGGATTCTCAACTCATCATGCACTAACATATATATTCCACTTTCGAAGAGTAAAAGGAGCTCGCCGTTTTGCTGAAAGGCCACCATTTAAATACAGCTTAGACTAGCATGTTGCAGCCTCCAAGCCTGTACGTACGTCTTTGCAAAACTTGAAAACGAGGAAAAACATAATAATATTGTAGTAGTACTACTTAAAATAATACAGTACATACTGGACCGTACATACTGGACCGTACGCGGTGCGCCCCAGACCCGCAGCTTTCCCACAAATTTTAGTTGCATTGCATCATTCATTTGCATGTAATAAGAAAATTTAGAGGTGTCAAAAACTAGGCCGATCCACGGGTGAACCTGCATCCAACCCAAACCCAACTTGTTCAAGCCTAGAGTGGAAGGTTGAAAAGCCGACCCATTTTGACCCAGCGTCTATCTATGCTCAGGTGGACCCATTTAATTGGAAACCCAAACCGAACTGGGCCGTCCCAGGGGTGGACCCGTGCCCAGTTGGGCCCGTGAAGAACGACCTAGACCCAACCTGTTTCCGACCCAAAACTAACCCGCACCCAACTTCACCCGCCAATGATCCAGTTAAACCCACCCAGTTACTACCCGACCCAGTTCCCACCCGACCCGATACAACCCAACCTAAAACCATTCCGACCCAATACAACACAACCCAAAACCATTCCAACCAGTATCATAAAGATGGATAATTTCAAAAATTAAAGTGTTCAAAATAATTTAGGAATAGAAAACAAGGAAGGAGTTCAAACTATACTGGAACGAAGAGAATACTTTTCAATATAACTAGCAATTGGTTATCACTAATTTAAACATTGAAAAATACATATATATAAAAAGACTACCGAAAAAACATTTTAAAAGATATTTATTATATACAAGATACATCAACTATTTGCAAAATACAAAATTAGAAGAAAATAATCTAAAAATTAATAGGTAGAGGGATGGAAGACATTTAAAAAAAAAAACAAAAGGAAAATGAGATTAAAAAACTTAAAATGAAAAGAAAACAAAATAACAGGAGAAAAGTCTTAAAGAACTGAGAAAGTAAACAAAAGAAAAAAAAGGAAAGATGAAGTATTACAGCCTACAGGACGAGTTGGCAAAAAGAACAAAAACAAAATGAGAAAATGCTATCTTTGGGACTCCAACCAGCATCACATTGGATTCAAAAGACCAACACGTAGCTTGTCAACCAGTGAGCCAAGACTTATCAAACTGAACTAAACCGACGCGCCATTACTGTATATCTGTTATAAACTTTTGTTTCTTTTGCCTATTTATCCAGTTTTTTTTCACGGATCTTCGTGGGTTCAGTTGAACCCACTGTAGCCACGTTAGATCCGCCCCTGATTCCGACCCAACCTTATCCGACCAAACCATAACATGTATATTTTTATTTTGGATAATACTATAATTACACTTTTTTCACCAAAAAATAGATCTCACTCCTCAATATCCCAACTACCAACAACCCACATCAGATCAAATTCAATTGATCATTTAATGTTCATCAATACATACCAAATTAAGTATTAAAAAATAAGAAATACTTTTATGAGTTTCTAAATAGTAAAGGAACAAAAATACAATGGTAGATCATTCGAAAAAAATATCATATAACCATAGATCTCACAGTTAAAGACAAAAGTCAATGCTAATATACACACATTAAAAATAGTTAGCTGAATACATGGTGGACTGTGGTTGTTACCACCATTTTTAGATGTATAGTCACATTTATTATGGTACATGGTATTAGACCTCAAAAGGTTTAATTTCATCTTAACTTGAAGGTATGAAGCCTAATACAAGTCAAAGTCAATATGAGGAAATCATCAAGACTATCAGGAGACGAGCGTCAAAGAACAACGAACATGCAAGCGGTTAAAGACAGTTATTGGACAAATCTACATAAGGACAAACGTGCAGACCTACAGTTATTGAGCGCCAGAATAATGGCTAATATTTGATTGAAAGATGATTCAAATGTTTTCCCTCCAAGTAGCACGAAAGTTATACGTCATGATTCCCTATAAATAGAGGAGCAATCATCAAACAACGACAACAACACACACACAAACAACTTGCAATTACTCTTTTCTTAGCGTAGCCTAACTATAGCCTAGCCAAGCCCCTAATGGGGTTATAGTTTAGTTCCTTAAACGTAGAACATGTTCTGGCGACGAGTTCTGTAATTCTCTGATTGAAGCAAGGAACCATGGAGGTAACTGCCTTCGTGTCTTCCCTTTAGTTGTCCAGCCTGGCTTATTCCCCCTATGTGTTGTAAAATTCTTCCTTAAAGTTTGTGGCATTTATGGGAATGTTGTGCTTTAATTAATAGATTAATCATTGTTTGCTCTATTTATTGCATTTCGCCTGAATTTATTAGGCGTTGTGGTTTAATCATAAATTAAATTGCAACAAAGTACGTTAGCAAGATTTTCTCTAATTAAAATCGGTAACCCCCAGGGGCTAAGTCTCCCGAGACATTTAGTACCAAACTACTAGGTGTGCATTGACTTGTTTGCAAAGTCGACCAACTGATTTTGCACCAACAAGTTTTTTGGCACCCACAGTGGGAGAAGAAGATTCATAAACAAATTGTGAACTTTCTTCTTCATACTTTCGATAAACCAACTGTAAAATAAAAACAGTTGCTTTTACGAAAATGCCGGATATACGTTCTAAAAAGAATAAGGAAGTTACTCAGCAGGAAACAAGTTTCCAAATTAAAACATGGAAATAAGTTATTCAACCCCTCCTGAAAATAGGGCGCAGGGTAATAATGGAGAATCAATTCACCATACTCATGAAGAGTCAAATAGAGAGACCCTACAAAGGGAAGGCTCATCTCCAAGTAATACTAGTCGTGGACTTATACAACAAATGTATGGAAAGTTCACAGAAATAGTAAAGAATTTACTGTTGGAAGCCAGAGAGAGTTAGAGACAACAATTTGACTACAATTATAAGACTCTAGCCCACGAGTCTGCCAGGGTCTTCACAGACATCCTCCAAAGGATAAGTCAAGAGAATAGAGAGATCAACTCTAGGCAGATTGACAGGATACTTGTAGATATCAATGATACTATGAGTGCAACTTTCACGGCAATGTCGACGTCTCTTGCCACTGAAGTAGTTACTCGTCTAGAACCACTAGTCGAAAAACATTATCAGTTAAATGAGAAACTAGTTAAGGCCTTAGAAGAGGTCCCATTGAATAGAGCAAGAGAAATTCTGGTATAGAGCCAGACGTTCCTCCACTAGGTTACCCTTCGAGGTTACATTTCTCCCACCCTGAAAATAAAGATACACTTATTTCAGGCGATCCACAAACTTCCTCTCATGTACACCAAACAAGGGCCATACCCTTGAGTCATGGAGAGGGTAATCATGGGAATGTTAGGAGAAGTGGTGAAATGGCAGCGGGTGTGGAGCCAGGATGGCACCAGGCGTCAGGACATCACCAACCTTCGGTTTCCATGGGTGGTGGACAAGTTGGTGACAACACACATCAATCTGGACCATCATAAGGAGGACAGAGGGAAGATGTTTTTGTTACAAATAACAATAGTATACCGTATGCGTATGCGCCTTTCAACCAGCCAAATGTGGCTGGGAGTCCTTCTTTACCCTATGGTTACACGCCTTAGAGCCAACCAACTATGGCTGGTACGTCTCATTATGGGAATATCCTGGGGTAAAATCAACCCCAAGCTCCATTTGCCCAAGCAACTGGTGCTCGTCAACAGAGGATGCCCATAAATGGACATACATTCCCACCGCAAATGGCGCAAGGTGCAACCAATTCTGCTTTTATACAACACCAGGATATCCCTATAGGAGGTTATCAAAATCAACCTTTTAACCCTAACCCTAATCCTGTATATGATCACACAGGAAACATAGGAAACAGGAACATGGGATATCTAGGAATACAAACGCATCAGGATCAATTGCCCGCACAAGTTGAGGCGCTAGTCCAAAGACTAGTAGGGGATACTTCTAGGAAAAATCAGAGGCAATTAGGTCAAAAACCTTACCCTGAATGGATTGATAGAGCCAATCCATTTCCAGGAACGTTTAAGATACCCGACTTTACCTTGTTCACAGGCAACGATAGAGTTTCTGCCGAGGAGCATTTAGTTAGGTTCAATTGTCAATGCGAGGGAGGCAAACGACAATGATTTCTTTAAACTTAGAATGTTCTCCCATGTCTCTTACCGAGACTCGCTTTTTTGGTCGTATACTAATTTACCGCCAAATTCCATTCACTCATGGCAAGACATGCAGGTGCAATTTACATATCATTTTGCACACACCGAGCCCGGAGTGACTTTGAGTGATATGGCTAGAATCCAACAAAAGTTAGGAGATTCTATAGAAGACTACCTATCTAGATTCAAAATGGCAAAGATCAGGTGTCATGTTAGCATCCCTAAAAGAGAATTTGTACAAATGGCTCAAGTGGGAATGCTAATTCAGTTTCGAAAAACGTTCAATGGTCATGCTTTTGGCGATTATGTTGAATTAGCAGAATTGGCTGTTGTAGGCGTGGATTTTGAATTCCTTTAATGCCTACACGTGGTGTGAGCGCGTTTATTTGAGTGCCCCATTGTTAAGGTCTTATTAAAAATATGTTTTGAAGTCGCCAACAATTCTTTAAAGGAAGAATCATAAACCTAATTGGATATGGGAAATCGTAGGGACAAATTAGGGACTTATCCAATGTATATTTCCCCGTCATGACTCCATAGATGGTCAAAATGAACCAAAGATTGAGTTCGGGGTGAGGGTACAATATAGTCAGGAACAATATTGCCCATTGCTGGCCTCTACTAACTACCGATTGACAACAAATTTTATGCAGCAGAATAATCATATAATATTTTAAAGCACCCTAAAAATAATTAATCTAGATTTGTTCAGGAAACACATAAAAAGACTAATTTTTAGTGGTAAGTTATTAGACAATCAATATTAATGGGTCCCTAGCAGGTTGTCCATGTTATCTGAATTAGTTAGAACATTTATTTAGGTCTTGATTAACAATAAATACAAGGTGATAAATATTGCAATCAGGCATGAAAAATAATATGTTCATAAAAATAAAAATAAGAAAAGAAAATAATGCAGGGAGTTAGTATAATATGTACAATACTTACAATCACGAGAATATATTAATAACCTACATCATGAATAGAGTGTTAGTAACTTCAAGAAAATAATAATAAATAAATAAATAAATAAATAAATAAAGCAATTAAAGTTAGTTAATTTAGTTGACCCTCAGAAATTATACCACCGTCCGAGATCGTTGATTTGTACGAATCTTGGAAAATTGAATATTGTACGATTCTTGAAAATTTGCTCTTGGGTTTAGATTTACGTCGAACAAGAAAGATTATTTCTTGCGGTCAAATACTAAGCGTAGATGTTGTATGTTTTCTATTTTGTTTCGTTGACTGGTGTTGTATGGTATGATGATGATCAGGTGCTACCTGCTAGGTAAAGTGGGAATTTGCAGTGCGGGTGATGAATCGAGATGATGATGTGCCGATGGAGTATGATATGGTGTAGGTTAGGCGTTGACTTGGGAATTAATGATGGTTTGATGATTAAGGCGGTGGATATTAGTGCTGTAGGATGAACTTGATGATGGTGATGGTGCGGTGATGGTGTTAGGTGAGATAGATTAGCAGGTGATGATGTATTGATGAGGGTGAATGTTACAACGTGAGGTTTATGAAGGTTGAGATGGAATTCAGCGTGTCATGTGATTAGTACTAGTAGGAGGTTTGCGTTTTTTCGTGAGAGGTTATTAGATGTAGGATATATATAGGTTTAGGGAGGTAGTTGAGATGCAATAGGTTTCCGAAGGTTAGTAGGTTTCTAAAAGATTTTTATTAGAAAAAAGATTTTAAAAAAGTGTTAGTTAGAGATATTTAAAAGCACTTAGGAGAAAGATTATTTTTCTTAAAAAAAGATTTTAGAAAATAGTTAGACAAAAGATATTTAAAAACACTTTGAAAAAATATTATTTTTATAAAAGATATTTTTTATTAATAAAACTAATCAATATAATTAATTAATTCTATTAATTAAATTGGGCTAGAAAAGAGGTTTCATAAAATTGGGCTTTCATAAAAATAAGGTTTTTGAAACATGGGATTTTTTTTAAAAAGTTAATTTAAAATATTTTAGAAAGTGGGCTTTTATAAAATTATTTATAAAAAGTGTGTTCGGAAATGGGTTAATAAAAATAGGTTATAAAATGGTTTGGGCTTAAAATAGGTTATAACAAATCCAATTTGAGCTTCACAAACCAAGCTCATAGTTACCAAATAAGATATTTATTGCGCAACGTTCAGAGAACCCAAAGATTCATATACAACTATAGTGGTAAATGAAAACAAACACCTACAATAAGAATCTAATAACAAGTGTAAAATTAGTTTCTTCAATGGTGTTTGATTTCAAAGCTTTAGTCACAGCTGCAAAGTCCTGATCAACATATTTCAATTTGTAACAACTAATTACCTAATTTTATCTATTTTCCTAGAGTATTTATGAACATTTACCTGACAATTTCATTTATAAAAACCGATAAAAAACAAACAAATTCATCTACTATTTGTAACTTTAAAAAAAAAGTACTTGTTCGCCATTTTCACACCTCAAAGACTACCATTCACATAATCCATATCAATTTTCTATTATTTTTCTGAAAAATAGAATAGTATATGAGGAAAATCAACCTACAATGCACCTATACTGTTTATCATGTACTGCCAATACCAGCCGTTGATTCTCGAAAAATGAAAAGAAACTCAAAACTATAAACATCAAACATACTAATTCATAGATCTAGCATTAATCCAGAAACAAGTTATTAGGCATAAATGCATAATTTCATTCATTTGATAAATAATATTATACACAGTCAAAGTTACCAACACAGATCCTTACCTTCCTAATCACATCTAAAAACTGCTTTATTTTCATTGAAAACATAAGATTAAAAGCACTAATTTCATCAAAATCACAAACCCAAGCTCGTTCTCCACGAATCCTCCTAGCAAGCTGGATATCTTTAGGCATAATCGTGCAGAAATTAGTATCATTAAACAATCCGACGAGGTAAGCTTCGCAACTTCTTAAAGATTGCCAACAATAGAGCTATAGAAATGAAGATTGGTTTTGAAATCTTGAGCAATTTCTCACACTAACCTCTGGAATGGAAGCTTCTGTAGGAACGTAAACTGGTAACAAAGTAATAAAACTAATCTGACAACCGTGGCGTAAAATAATCACTGCACTAAAGTTGAATTTGCCCTGCAACAACACACAGACTCACATCAATCAACCTCCAGTGTTACACGGCTTCTACCTTTCCGGTGTTGACAGAAAAGCAGATTGAGGACGCTCTTGAATATTGCCTAGAAAAGAGGAGAATGAAATAGAAGAGAAGATGTTTTTGTGTGTTTTTTTGTGTCATCCCAAGGAATACCAGAACACTGGTATTTATAGGAAAAGCTGGAGAATCAAACGAGATCAGATCAAGGCTAAAAACGGACCATAAATAGGGAAGTTAATGGCAGCAAATCAGGAGAGAATTTAGGGAAAATGGTCATTAGATGCTGACAAATAATTATTGACCCAAAAAGATAGTTATGTTAAGTTTACTCCCCAAGGCCCAAGGCCTGGACCGGGCGGGCGGCGCGCGCGTGTGGTAACCACACATCACCACATACCCACTAAAAGCCTCATTGCTACGTAACTCGAAGGGTTGAGGAAGAGTAATGGTTATAAACCTTACTCTTCCCTCCTATTCTTTCAATGTGGGACAAAAGATAAGGACTCTTCATATGCTTTTTGAAGCAAACTTAGAGTTTCGACTATAAACTCCAACAATCTCCCACAGGATTCAAAAGAAGAAAAAAGAAAGAAACAGTGCTAAAAAAGGTTGATCTGGGCAATAGATACAAGGTTTTGAAGTATCAATGTCTTATGGACTTGAATTGACACTCAGTGCGTACAAAAATGTCTTACTGTCGTAATAGGTAGATTTCTCTTTGATCCTTTCACGAGGTTAACAAAGCATAATTGCGCACTCAACCTTTTTCAAATCAAGAAACTTTCTCGCAATTGGAATTTAATTACCCCACAATTGGCCTGGATTTTCATGAATGCTCTAGAGGTCCTAAGCCTTAGGGAATCTCATAGGGGATTGGGCGTAACCCCTACATTCACATAGGTAAGTTCTTCAAGTTTCTACTGTCACAAACCACCTTATTAAGGCTATGAACTTATTAAGAGCTTTTAGCTCATCCTTACACATATGACAGTAAATGAATACTACATCACCTTTTTTTATTAATAAGAATGGTAGTAGTATACACACTTGAGTTCTTTTCTGACTTTGTTTGACCCTTTGAACTTAGAAAAACCTAAGAAGGGTATCCATCACAATTTACTCCACAATAGGCTTTAAACCCATTCCCTGTGCTAACGCTAGCAGCAATTTTCTCCAAAGGCCTTTGGTGAGAGGATCAACAATATTCCTCTTCAACTTTATATACTCGAGTCACAATTTCTAATTAGAATTCTCACAATATCATTTCTTAAGCGAATATGCCTTCTCTTTCATTATAGACTTGATTATCTGCTACCATAATTGTTGCTTACGGATCACAACGCATGGAAACTGATGCAGCTAGCTTACACCACAGTGGAATACCAACAACCAAACTCTTTATCCACTCAGCTTCCTGTCCTGCCAATTTTCAGGCATTTAAATATTTGTTAAGCAACAATGTAATATAAACTATAGGCAAATGAACACTATCAAAGCCGATCACATACAATACACACATATATGAGGTTAACATAGCCAAAGAGAAGAGTAGCTCAACAATACTTCTCACACCATTACTTAGCTCCCTGCAACTGATCCCATAAAGACCTTTTCAAGTGTATTTATCTTGCGGTCCTTACAAGGAGACACACACAGAAAGAGTTCTTCCACTTTCACATCTGAATTGCTAAAGTAGAATGCCAATCCTTCATTTGAACCACTATCAAATACCAAAGGATAAAAGGCAATCAACTAGAAGATAATACAAATATAATTAGTAGAATAAACAAATGGTCAACACCAACATTATAGTGAACCCTCTCGCCCTTAGCCACCCTACTTGGCTTTGACCTTTCAACACACTTATAAAAGTGAACCTTACTGCCTATGGCCCTACTAAGATTAGGCAGGTATCGCACATCCCAAGTATAATAAATCATAAAGTACTCATCGAGCACTAATGTTGCTTCTTTACATAAAATAGCACCAATAGAGACTCATAACTTCTTTAACAATTTGGGAAACTAATCCATCATTATATTAAGATTGTCCATGATTTCACCAAGTCCATTAATACATTTCTAACCAAGAAAGCATTGAAACACTAGGACAAATCTAGTTTAAGAACTTCATCTATGTTACTCCTTAGTTAATCTACTTACCAACTTCATTAGGAATACACAAAACAGAAAGGAGAAGAAGCAATCAAGCTAATAAAACACACTTTATCATACTCTTGCAAACACAAAATATTTATTCACAAATAGCTTAATATGATTCACATAGTTATTCAAATAAATGAATAAAATAAGCAGTGATGAGATGAAGCACTTTTCACTACATAAATTTTACAAGGTCTCAAAAACACATGCGAAGCACATAATATAAGGATAAATGTCCTATCTTACTAGACAAACACAGGAGTCTAACTTCTCGAGAGACAAACCAATCCATTGAAAAGATATCATCATTTGAAACAACTACTAACCCCACGTGGAGAAAGATACGACAAAACATTAATCCTTCCAACTATGATTGACCCAACTCACATAGTCTTAGGCCTCATCCAACTTTTCTCTTCTACAAAAGAAGGAAATTTTAAAAATGGTCTCATCTAGACCTATGGTAAAATGTTATAGCTCAAGAAATCAGTTACGCATGAACTAGAAGAGCAATTACACTTAGCGAGTATTCATAAGAGTTGAACTCGAAAAAAACAACCTTTTAATTACAAACTACTAGGGTGCCAAAGAATTACACTTAGCTCTTCATATGCATTTATTAAGATATTTTCCACTAGATTAGGGATTAAGATCCAAATCTAATACATCTTAAGATAATCAATAAATGATCCTTAAACAATGGGGTTTCTCCGAGACACGACTTAGCACTCGAGCTGCAACCAATAAACCCTGACGGTCCTTCAACCACTCCAAAAGTCCATATGACTAAACATGGTCAATGAATTTAAATTCTACAAGAATTTTACAAAGCAACTCTGTAATCAAATGTATTCAACATATATATAATAAGCGAAGGAAATCAACTCTCAACCCAAGAGTCAAATTAATGTTCTTGACAGATTAAAGTCCCGTGGAAGTTTCTTTCCTTACACTCACCTAGGTGAGTCCAGCTAACTACCTTTTAGTCTCTAAGAGTAACTTACCCCCACATTGCACCACAAATTCAACAATAAAATGAATTATTCAAAAGAACAAACAGTGGGGCACATAATAACATATCATGCAAAGTTAGAGTTTTTCAGTATATAACGTAGATAGGAAACATCCCTGAAGTTGCCGGAGTCACTTTGGTAATCTAAATGTGCTTAATCACTTTCCTTTTAATCTTTACCTTTTAATTCACTTTCCTTGAGATTACCGTAGCTCCGCAACAATAACCACACTGATCCTATTTATCTTTTGAGTCACCACATATGAGACTTATACCATCATATAATTTGAACCCTTATCAAACACAGAACAAAACAATGTAATGCTCATGGACTCATTCCACGACATATTGTTAAATTTGGGTTGTACATGATAATCCAAAGAATCCCACTTTAAGAAACATAGTAGCCTCCATAGTATTTGATATGAAATTGCAGCATCGGTCATTATGCTCACAACAGCAAATTAAATCATGCCCACACCACACCCATTAGAATTAGCATGATATATAGTATATTACAAATAAAAAAAATGCATCACTGTAGCAGTAAGGCAAACCTTATTTCCCTTTGCATAAGAAACAAAGTAAGACTTTTCCTTAAAAGGAAGCAAGACTTGACAAAATCAATGAAGATTCAATAAGATCACAAAGATTATGCCACTGATTTAGCGCCATATAACGCCTGTAGAATCCATAACTCAATTATTCTGATGAGAAAATTTATGAAATACAGTAGTTCAATTTACTACCCGGTGATCAGTTTCTTCAGCCTGTTTTGGATCTGACGCCATACAAAGAAAATTCGCCACCAGCCTTTAAAAACAGTAACATTACACTTACTCTTGGATTTTGTTGTCTTCGAAGACGAGAACACAAAGAAGAAAACCAATAACAATAATGTCTTTTATGGCAACAATTAGTTCAAAGACGCAATCTTTAAGAACCAACAATGTCAACAAGTTCCACGGTATAAATTCGGCTTACAAATTTCCCTAATAAATCCATAATCATGACCCATAACAAACCGAGTAAAATCATCACTTAAAATACAATACTCAACAAATGAAATAACACATCCGCAATACTCATATAAACAACAATTGAAATATGTTTGTAGATCAAGTGAAACATTAGCAAAGAAAAGCAATACTGAGTTACTAAAATGCAACTTTGGAATGTAGGAACGTAAACTAGTAACAAAATAATTAAACTTATCTGACAACTGTGGCGTGAAATAATCACTGCCCTAAAGTTGAATTTTCCCCGCAACAACACACGGACTCACAACAATAAACCTCCAGGGTTACACGGCTTCTACCTTTCCGGTGTTAACAGAAAAGCAGATTGCGAACGCTCCTGAATATTGCCTAGAAAAGAGGAGAATGAAATAGAAGAGAAGATGCATTTGTGTGTTTTTCTGTGTCCCTCCAAGGAATACCAGAACACTGGTATTTAGAGGAAAAAATGGAGAATCAAACGAGATCAGATCAAGGCTAAAAACATGGAGGAAACGGACCACAAATGGGGAAGTTAATGGCAGCAAATCAGGACAGAATTTAGGGAAAACGGTCATTAAATGCTGACAAATAATTGTTGACCCAAAAAGATAGTTAAGTTAAGTTTATTCCCCAAGGCCCAAGGCCCGGACTGGGGGGGGGGGCGTGGTAACCACACATCACCACATACCCACTAAAAGCCTCATTGCTACTCAACTCAAATGGTAGAGGAAGAGTAACGGTTATAAACCTTACTCTTCCCTTTTATTCTTTGAATGTGGGACAAAAGATAAGAAGGACTCTTCATATTCTTTTGAAGCAAACATAGAGTTTCTACTATAAACTCCAACAGCTTCGAGATGAGAAGCTCAGTGCTCTTGTGGTACATACAGATCTCTCGCAACACCACAGTACCAGGCCGCAATTGATAAGTTTTCTTGACTCCTCCGGTCGCCGGAGATGATTTCCGAGCAACTTTGGCTGCGAGTTGCTTCCTTGAAGCTTTTCCTCCGGTTGATTTTTGGCTGTTTACTTTGTTTCGCCATTCTTGATGAAGTTCATGCTTTTTTTGGAGGTTCAGTTTTTTCTTCTTTTTTATTCGCAGTGAGATTTTTGGAGGTTTGAAATGAGATGGAGAAGTTGGCGGAATTGGAGGAGTATTTATGGCGAGTATTGGAAATGGGAGAAAATTGAGCGGGAATTGCAAAATTTTCGAGGTGTTTGAGATGGAGGGTTAGGATCATTGGATCTTAGATGTTATCTACGGTTCACTGTGGCTTTATGTTGAGTACACGAATTTCAATCCGTGTTTGTGTTGATTGACCAATAGGAATTGAGCTTATTTTTTCTTGAAAACATAAGAGAAAGCTTCCTGAAAAAAATTAGGAATCGGATTATATATTAAGATATTTTATGCTCAAAGAAAATATAACTAATATTTTAACATATTTTATGCTCCCAAGCATTTTACTTAAAATTGATAATGTCAAATTTTTTGAAGATTGAATATTATCTTAAATTCATACCTCTCTTTGAGCACTTGAAAATTCTTATACTCCTTTATATGTTATGTTCTTCGAAAAACACTTATTGCATGTATACTAAAGTAACTAATATAGTCCATTTCATAATTGTATAAATGTCACTTTTTCTCTTTTAAATTTTGATAGCTACTTATGTCAAACACTTTTATTTTAAAATAACTACTTTAAATGTTAATTGCTAACAGATAATAACATACAACTAGCAGCTACTCCAACAGGTAAAGCTAATCAACAAATTTTCTCTCACTACTTGAGAGTTTCTCTCACTAAAAAGGAGTTTCTCCCCAAATCATTTCCATATTTACTTATCCTATGCAAACTGACACAGATTCAATTGCAAGCGTCAGTTTTTTCTTCTTCAATCAGAAGAACTTCTCAACTACACCTATCCCATTCGCTACGTTGTACTGGTAATAGTGAAAATTCTTAGGTTTGCAGTAACGTTTCTTTGGTTTTTCTAGGTTTGCATCTGGATTTCATGCAAAGGTGAACCAATGAATGTTAACCATTTTTCATATCTCTCCAATTTCTCTCGCTTGGTTTCATAATTGCATGTAGGTATTTATTGCGCTTTAAGAACTCTCATTCTATCATCTTTTCATCTCCTGTTTTCTTCTCCTTTTCTTTTAGTCCCAGTTAGTTACTCATAAAGTCTCTTCCTTTTTATTCAAAAATCCAACAAACTAGTGAGTTCCGAAATTATCGTATGGGTGCATTAATTCACCCACCACCAAATTTACCCTCAATGAATCATATAAATTGGAATTATGTTGTTTTAGGTCGTTTGTTTGGCCCCCAGCCTCCCTCACCAGTACTGGTTGAAGGTCTCACAAAACAGGCAATGCCTTAAATGAGGCCACATCTCAGTTCAGAGAACTGGGGACTATTATATCTTCATATGCACGAATGGCGAGGACGTGTAAGCTCTTATCCAACAGTACACGGCCATAATAGATGGAAGAATTATAACGTTTCGTCGCTGTCACTGGTCGACAGTTCCACAAATTCTGGATTTCAAACATGCACGCTTTTATGTACGAGTCTCTGGGCTTCCCTTGGGTTATCTCTCTGAAGCATGGGCTAGGTGCACTGCACCATGTGGGTTTTCTTCCAAACCATTAATTCCATGTTGTTTTCTTCCCGCTATGATTCTCAAGTTATATGGGTCTATTTTAAGTATGAAGGAGTATTTAGGTTCTGCAAAATGTGTTGGTGTGTGGGACATTACACTAGATCTTGTAATATGTTTGACCAAGAAGCTCATAGACGTATACGTGTTAGAGTAGCAGCCCTGAAAACTTTGGAAAGACGAGTGTTATATGGTCCAATGAATCTGGATTATTACAATAACGTTATTGAAGGCTTGCCTGATAGATTTAGGTGTAGAAATACTCAGGTGAATTTTTTTCACAAATTAAAGGGGATAATGAGTACCCTTTACATAGAAGATCACCATCATCGAGTGATGATAATTTTGGTAATCCGAGTTTTCCAGTAGCATACCCTAGTTCACCCGATGAGTCATTCTATTATGGTGAAGAAGAATTTGCAGATGATGTTATATGGTCAAGAAAGATTCATAGGGAGGAACAATAAGATAATCATACTGATCAGGGTATTCAACAATAATCGGGGTATGCTAATCATGCAGATCATAATAATGCAGATCAGGTTCGTCAATCACTGGGAAGAAGGTTTGGTTTTTCTTCGGATCCTTATGCTGAGTTTTACCCATCAAATGTTCAACATGCATGGCAAAATTCCAGGAATCAAGGTATGTCTGTTGCATCTTCAGTCTGGGAAACCAGGAAAACTTCAACTTTGCACATGGATACGGCCAGGCGCTCCTTGGAGTGTCTGGCGCGATACGGCCAATGTGCTGGACGCACGTTGCGCGCTGAGCGCAGCCGCTGCGTCCGGCGCAAAATCCGGAATATTACGGAATATTCTTTTTTAAATGCTACGCGTGCTTTCAAGATGCCTTTTTTATACCTAAAAATCCGGAGATCGAATTTTCCGAGTTCAAACTCTATTTTATGGGTAAATGATAATAATAAGAGCTTTTAGGAAAATATTTATCAAACCAACAAATATTAAGAAGAATATTTATCAAAACAATAAATATTAAAAAAAGTATTCATGAATAATAAATATTCAGTTGGGCTTTTAAAATGGACTTTAAGAAGCATTTCACGGGTTGAACTTACAATTAATCATCATGAATGATTAATTGGGCTTTCATAATATTATTTTAAAACACACATTGCCTGGTTGTTTGGCCTTCTCTCCATTGGGCCATACCAACTAAGACCGCGGTATATTTCATCGTTGGACCCTTAAATGGGGAGACACAATTATGTGTCTACACCTATCTGCTCCTATTGCTATCAAGTGGACCATCAACCATATTATTACCTTAGCTTAAGATCTAGAATATTGATTTCTATTGAAGGTGAATCGTCAACAAGTGCACGAAGCTCTTGTTTTGGCTAAGAAATGTGTTCAAACTTGTTCACAATTCACCTATGATGTTATCTAGGATGTTCTTCTCAATTCCCCCATTGTAAAAAAAAAAAAAAAAAAAAAACACAGGTACAACTACTGCAACAGCTAATAACTCATAGTTACGCTAACACATGCTATAATACATTAATCTAACACGTTAATTATTATACTAGTTGGATTTATCACTTATTAAAGTACAAAGTCCTCAAGACTAGTTGGATTTATCACTTATTAAAACAATGATACTTTTTAAACTACTTAGATTTTAGTTGAAGAAGGGTAATATAGACATGTTAGGTGGACACTAGACCAAAGTCCTCAAGAGTAGTCTTATAAAATTGTGATTATACAATGTTATTTAAAATTTACTAACATAAATACATTGATTTATACACCAATTTAGTTTATCATAATGATTACTCACTTACATTGACTTTCATCGCATTATACTCGTATTACTTTGTGTTTATCGACTTTAATAATCATCAGCACCAATTATGTTCATTTATCATTATCAGTCATCATTGCTATTTTTTATCGTTGCACCGTCGATCCTCAATTAATCATTTATAGTCACAAGTCAATATACGCAATGATAAACTACAGAATAATTATGTTATCATACATATCAATATAAATTTCAGTATTACTAACGTAATTATAATAAACAAACAAATAAGTAATGATTAGACATTCGATAAAGAATAAATTGAAATTGAGATTTTGAATATCAGGTAAATGCTGATCCTTTAATACAATAATTTCACATTAAACAAAGCAACTTTCAATCACGCATACGTAGACAAATATAGACACGTCTCGTCTCTTGGATTCTTATAAGTTCAACCGAAATTGAAAAAGTCCAACCAAGTCCAAATTGCCCGACACGGGCAAGCTGACCCGAATTGTAACCCGAAGGAAAAAAAAAAGATAAAAGAAGGATGCATATAGCATAACCGATATCCATTTTTACCCGAGTTGATGTCGTTTTCTACATCAAACTGAAAATAATTGAATTCAAACTAAAAATAATTGTTTAACAGATAGTAATAGTTAAATAAGCAACTCTTTGAACCAAAACTGTACGGGTCAAACCAGAAAACAACGATAAACTGAACTGAAAATTGAATTAAATGTATGGGTAGAAACTGAAACCGAAAAAGTTTAAACTAAATCAATTTAGTTGGGAAAAACGAACTGAATCAAATGAACTAAAACTAACTAACTGTTTGGTTTCAACCATAACTGAACTGATTAAACGAATTTACCCCTATAGTTATCACTACCGACTTCGTAACTTAATATATATGAAAACGCCAAAACGACAATTGTAAAAATTAGACTCTCCAAGAGTCCAAGTCCAACTGAAAGACGACCCGAGCCAAACTAACTCCCCATTATGCCTATTTGTTTCGACCAAAGTTATTCCAAAAGCCAGTTTAAGCTGACCCAACCGCACCTGATGCCTGCCTTGTTCCGAGAGTCGCTTTGTTTCGACCTAAGTCAATATGGCGCCGTCTTGAGCCGACCCAAGTCCTTCCGAGAGCCGATTTATTTCGGCCCCAGTCCTTCCGAGATCCGATTAGTTTCGACCCAAGTCCTTTCGAGATCCGATTAGGTCCGACCCAAGTCATTACCGATTTGGTTCAACCCAAGTCATTCTGAGTGTCGATTTATTCCGACCTAAGTCCAGCCGAGTTAGGCCGACTTCACCCTATTCCATTCCGACCCAAATTCACCCAACCCAGCCACTAGCCGACCCAGCTAGACCCAACCCAATTCCAACCCAATTCCGAGAGCCCCCTCACCCAGTTGTACCCGACCCAAGTCTACCCAGTTTCGACCAATGTTACACTTTCACCTAGATTATTCCGACCCAAATCATTCCGACCCAAATCATTCCGACCCAGGTTGGGTCATCCCAAACCCACCCAGTGGCCCAGTTTGACACCACAAAGAAAATTACGCTATTAATAAAATTGTTATCATATCATATATTCCCTCTATTCTTTATTAAGTGCAACTATTTCGGGTACAAAACCTCAAATATGGGGGACCTCGGCTAAAACACGAGGGGAGTGTGTTTCGAGGGATTGCTAACGACCTCCCTGTTGCAACACCTCACTATGCTTCACAGGGAGAACTTCACCTATTTTTGAGCTATTGAATTAGGCGACCCCAAAATTAATATTTTTTCACTCCCCTTTCCCATTTAGGGAAAGAACTTGGCCCACATTCTACCGAACTGAACTAAGAGCGCGTTTCTTATAACAATAGATAAGACTGTAAAGAAAAGGATTCCTTTTGTAACCCAATACGCTTTGCGCTTCGCGCCCCTACCCCCTTAACTAATTGATGTTTAGATACCTGTAACGGAAAAAGGAGAAAGAGACGATGGCTTGTCCAAAGAGAGCCTCAGGACGTACAAAAAAAGGATTAGATTACCCTAGGAGTGACTTCGGGATCGCTCCTTCTACGCTCAAGTTAATATAAGGATCTGAGGTCGAGAGAGAGAGAGAGTTTGTAGGTGAACTATTGGTTACCTCCATAAATGGGGATCCGATCCCTATTTATAGGGATTGGGTTAGGTGACATCCGGATGACGTCATGACATTGGGCCCGAATCCCAAGCAGGTTGGGTAGGCTTTCCCGAGGGCAGGCTCCCCTGACCGTAGAGGGGTAAAATGGGAACTTCATATAGCCTTAGGGACCCGGTTGCTTATTGGTTCCAAACATTAACCCCACGTAAAATGTACGATGGAGGACAACTCCTGATTCACATGTTGTGCAGAATATGTCGACTTTAGCCACTTGCTAAGTCTGAAGACTTTGAGATAGGTCTTTGGCGCTTCATCGAAGTGGCAAAGGCAAGAGGAGCCCTAGTGACTTTGAGGAAGGTCATTACACCTCCTCGAGGTGGCGGGAGTCTAACAAGCTCTAGGGACTTCGAGGGAGGTTATCAGCACCTCCTCGAAGAGGCAAGGGGCTTATGAACCCCAGGGACTTCGGGGAGGACATTGGCACTTCCTCAAAGTGGCAAAGGGCTAATGAGCCCCAAGGACTTCGAGGTAGGTCATTGGTACCTCCTCGACATGGCAAGGGGATAATGAACCCTAGGGAATTCGAGGGAGGTCATTGTACGTCCTCGAAGTAACAAGGGGCTAATGAGCCCCATGGCTTTCGAGGGAGACTTTGGAGCCATGCCTTGGTGTAAAGACTTGGTACCGACTTCGTGCATCCTCGGTTAGGTGACTTCGTGCATAGAGTAGGGCTTTAGAGTTGAGCTTACTTGAGCCAACATTCAGATGGAGGATCTTGGCCTAGCCCACTTGCGTCATCCTAGAGTTAACCCGTTCGCTCGGCCTACATGCCCTTATTCCCAAAAATAAGAAAGAAAGGTGGGGGCAATTGGCTTTCCCAATTTAAGGCCCCAACCTTGTGTTCTTTAGCCCCACGAGGGAGATAACATTAGGCTAAGCGTACGATATGCCTATAAAATGTGGGGGACCAAATCATTTGTCCCGTTTTGTGTTTTCTTTTTCTTTGATAGCTCAGATAATAGCGAAAGGGATCTTCTACTTACAAAGGCGTTCCAGAAGCTTAGAGGGCCGATTTCCCAAGGTACAACTTCTATTGCCTTTTACTTTCTTTCCTTAGTTTTTGTAATAAATGGATCGGGCTTGGCCTAGTTCTCCTTTGTCGAATCACGGATATACTACGCCTGAGTCAATCACCCCAACTCTACCCCCTATTCCTTTGTTAGAGGGGCACTGGTGGAAAAAGGTCATCTGATCCGACTAAAATGGGCCTAACTCATCCAAAAATGGTCAGGAATGAGTGGGGGCGGAGCTGTTAGGGATAATTAACTGATCCGGTTTTAACACTGGATCAGATTAGACTTAACTGATCCGGTTTTGGCTGAAGATTAGAGCAGTTTAATGATTTTAGTGATCCGATTAACATCATACAACCGGATCAACTTACCAAATATATGGGTTACCAAGCTGCCACCAGCAGGCAGCAAGCTGCCAATTGCAGGCTGCACCATGAAAAAGCCAAAAAGTAATATAAAAAATAGTTAGGAGAGAGGATTAAAATGATGATTGTATTTTCCACTAATCATAACAAAGTAAATGAAGCCTTTAAATAATAGAGACGGTTTTGGTTGGATTTTTAAACCACTAACATTTATCTAACAACCCACTACCACCTTACTTTATGTTAGCCTACTTGAATTTCCTACACATTAGTAACTAATGACTAAATTACTCAACGTTCTCCCTTGATTCAAAATCACATAATGTCAACATTAATATAAAGAACTAATGCTTTGCCAGGATGAGACTCGATCAATATATGCCCGGTTTGCTCATTGCTGCCCCCCAACATTGTCTTCTCAGGATCAATTTCCTCGGTCTTAGAAATTTGTACAATGAAGATAAGATCATGCCAAGCCTAGTAATAAGGGTAAACATAACCTGCTATCCAAGAACAAATGCTTTAATAGTCTATCTGAAAATAAAAACCTCATAATATTTGATAAATCAATAGCGGATGCAAGTCATAAATACTAATATCAACATGATGTAAGTTTAAAAACATCTTCCAAAGTGTTGGATGATGAAACTAAACTTATGGGAACAAAAACACTCACCATTCAACTCAAAGTCACTCGAAAAAAGGGATAGTGCCAAACCACCAGGACAAACTCAATGGCTTCGGGTTATAGGCCAGAGATAAAACTCACTCAATCTCTCCAAGGCTTATCACTAAAGAACTCACTCAAAGTAATAAGGGTAGCAAACACTTCAGACAAACTCAACGCATAAACTAGAAACACAAGGTTTTTTTTTTTATAATCAATCAAAGTTGATTTTCTCATATCATTACCTCTCCTTATATAAGGACTGAGAGCAGCAAAAAGATAGCCAAAAAGCTCCTTGAAATTTTCCATAGGTGAACAGCCACAAAGGAGTTACAAACTCCTTAAATTAAGCCCCTAATGATGCTCATTTAATGAGCTGTTCAAGCATTTCCTCATTAGCAAATAATGAACTCATTAGGCTCTTAAACACACTCTAAATAGGTGGCCAAATGGAGATACTTTAAGAGTAACCTCTTAGCCCTTTATTACAAGCTAAAAAATAAACAACCAAAGTAAATAAAACAGAAACTCATGCCCAAACAGAACTTGGCTTAACAAGCACACATGCCATCTTCTTCATGATTTCACACGTCCGTTTTAATGCATCAACAAGTGGGCTTCAATCATACTCCCATGTATGTAACAAATCCGGGCATAAAATCAACACTAAAACACCGCTTGCAACCTTGGATTGTAAGATGATCTAAATCTAGAAATTGGAAAGGTCATATAAATTGAATATTTTGAGTCGCCTTGACGCACATGTATCATTCTCTCTTTCTTTGAAAAACATTCGACCACGAATTTGGCCAATTCTCAAAAGCAGACTAAAAGAACTGAAAACCTCTTTGAATGGCGTCATGGAACCCCAAACGGAGTTAAAAGGAAATCACGGAACATCTTCTTGAGTCTCAACATGACAATCATAATTATGATCAACAAGACTTTCGTCAACTCCAAAAGTGTGAGTTAACCATTCTAGAAGGGTTTCAAAAATAGTATCAAAATGTTTCACAAACAACCTTGTTTGTAAGTTCAAAATAATAGAGTCAATGGGTGACTCCGAACCATCGTCGACCATCAAAGTAGGAACCAACAAATTTTCCTTAAACTCATTCTTTGCATTAGTATCCTTTTGATCAACCACAACATTCTCATCAAATATGTGGTCTACAAAATCATAAACATTGCCAATTTCATATGTGAAAATTGTTAGAGAAAAAATGTCGAGAACGAGGTGTTGAGAGATTTTCACTACTTCTTTTATCTCATGAAGATTGGTTAACATCAAGTGTTGTTCTTGCTCATATTCCTTACCTACCCATTCGTCTCATATTTTCTTCTTTAATCTCTCCCACAAATTAATTTTCTCCTTCCCCTTTTTATTCTTCTTGATTTAAGATTTTCATACCATATAGCAACCCCTTTATTGAGTTTTGAAGTAGCAAGTTTAAACCTCTTTGTATCATCATAACCCTCGTACTCAAATACGGTCTGAATTTGTCTTACCCAATCAAGGAAATACTCACTATCATGACCACCATCAAAATTTGGCAAATCATCATTCTGCATAAGGTTATAAGTCTTACTATTATCAACATTTCTCAGGCAATTCAGTTTCCTATTAGTTTGCAACAACATTTCCGTCATATTATCCATTCTAGTCTTTTGTTGCACATTATCTACGTCATTCTCTTTTGATTTCTTCCATAAATTATGTAAATTTTGAGTTATGACCTGTAACATCCTAGCAAGGTCACCATCAGCCATGATTTCACTAGACTATTACAGATACAAGGGGTAAACTGCCGTAAATTTTGAACAACAAAACGAAACTGTAAATGGCCGTGAGACTCTCAAAGGATTACAGATTAGAAAATTTAGGAAGTTTCAAGAAGAATCGGAAAAGGAAACTCTTGAAAAGCTTTCCGGATGAAGGAGTAATCTTCGTTTGAAGTTATGTATGCTGGATTTGCTCCGTTCTTGCGCTGTTGCGAAAAACATGCACATTTTAATATATAAAAAATTCACAAAACTCTGAAAACTTCTGTGAATATTCTAGACAAAATGTTATGCATAATCCAAAAAAGAATCAACCAATTTAAACTTCTGAAAGCTGAGAAATCGTCTATCAAAGTCGACTGAAAAACTGAATGAATTCAGGCAGTTTTGTTTCTTCTCCAAAATTTGATTTTTCTGGACGATCTCCACGCCAAGTCTCTGATAATAGATGATGTAAGTCTAAAAACACCTTGCAAAGTGTTGGATGATAAACTTATGGGAACAACAACACTCACAATTCAACTCAAAGTCACTCGAAACAAGGGATGGTGCCAAACCACAAGGACAAACCCAATGGCTTGGGGTTCTAGGCTAGAGATAAGACTCACTCAATCTCTCCTAGGCTTATTACTGAAGAACTCACTCAAAGTAATAAAGGTAGCAAACACTTGAGACAAACTCAAAGCATAAACTCAAAACTCATTTTTATAATCAATCAAAGTTGATTTTCTCATTTTATTACCTCTCCTTATATAAGGAATGAGAGCAGCAAAAAGACAGCCAAAAATCTCCTTGAAACTATCCACAGGTGAACAACCACAAAGGAGTTACAAACTCCTTAAATCAAGCCCCTAATGAAGCTCATTCAATGAGCTGTTATAACCATCTCCTAGTCAGCAAATAATGAGCTCATTAGGCTCCTAAACACACTCTAAATAGCTGGCCAAATGGAGATACTTTAAGAGTAACCTCTTAGCTTTATTACAAGCTAAAAATAAAACAACAAAAGTAAATAAAACAGAAACTCATGCCCAAACAGAACTTGGCTTAACAAGCACACATGCCATCTTCTTCATGCTTTCACACGTCCGTTTTGATGCAGCAACAAGTGGGCTTTAATCATACTCCCATGTAAGTAACAAATCCGGGCATAAAATCAACACTAAAACACCGCTTGCAACCTTGGATTGTAAGATGATCTAAATCTAGAAATTGGAAAGGTCATATAAATTGAATATTTTGAGTCGCCTTGACGCACATGTATCATTCTCTCTTTCTTTGAAAAAAATTCGACAACGAATTTGGCCAATTCTCAAAAGCAGATTAAAAGAACTGAAAACCTCTTCGAATGGCGTCATGGAACCCCAAACGGAGTTAAAAGGAATCTCGGAACATCTTCTTGAGTCTTAACATGACAATCATAATTATGATCAACAAGACTCTCGTCAACTCCAAAAGTGTGAGTTAACAATTCTAGAAGGGTTTCAAAAATAGTATCAAAATGTTTCACAAACACCCTTGTTTGTAAGTTCAAAATAATAGAGTCAATGGGTGACTCCGAACCATCGTCGACCATCAAAGAAGGAACCAACAAATTTTCCTTAAACTCATTCTTTGCATTAGTCTCCTTTTGATCAACCACAACATTCTCATCAAATATGTGGTCTACAAAATCATAAACATTGCCAATTTCATATGTGAAAATTGTTAGAGAAAAAATGTCGAGAACTAGGTGTTGAGAGATTTTCACTACTTCTTTTATCTCATGAAGATTGGTAAACATCAAGTGTTGTTCTTGCGCATATTCCTTACCTACCCATTTGTCTCATATTTTCTTCTTTAATCTGTCCCACAAATCAATTTTCTCCTTCCCTTTTTTCTTCTCCTTGATTTAAGATTTTCATATCATATAACAACCCCTTTATTGAGTTTTGAAGTAGCAAGTTTGAACCTCTTTGTATCATCATAACCCTCGTACCCAAATACGGTCTCAATTTGTCTTACCCAATCAAGGAAATACTCACTATCATGACCACCATCAAATTTTGGCAAATCATCATTCTGCCTAAGGTTATAAGTCTCACTATTATCAGCATTTCTCAGGCAATTCAGTTTCCTATTAGTTTGCAACAACATTTCCGTCATATTATCCATTCTAGTCTTTTGTTGCACATTATCTACGTCATTCTCTTTTGATTTCTTCCATAAATTTTCTAAATTTTGAGTTATGACCTGTAACATCCTAGCAAGGTCACCATCAGCCATGATTTCACTAGACTATTACAAATACAAGGGGTAAACTGCCGTAAACTTTGAACAACAAAACGAAACTATAAATGGCCTTGAGACTCTCAAAGGATTACAGATTAGAAAATTTACGAAATTTCAAGAAGAAACGAAAAAATAACCCTTGAAAAGCTTTCCGGATGAAGGAGTAATCTTCGTTTGAAGTTATGTATGCTGGATTTGCTCCGTTCTAGCGCTGTTGCGAAAAACATGCACATTTTAATATATAAAAAATTCACAAAACTCTGAAAACTTCTGTGAATATTCTAGACAAAAAATTTATGCATAATCCAAAAAAGAATCAACCAATTTAAACTTCTGAAGGCTGAAAAATCGTCTATCAAAGTCGACTAAAAAACTGAATAAATTCAGGCAGTTTTGTTTCTTCTCTAAAATTTGATTTTTCTGGAAGATCTCCATGCCAAATCTCTGGTAACAGATGATGTAAGTCTAAAAACACCTTGCAAAGTGTTGGATGATAAACTTATGGGAACAACAACACTCACAATTCAACTCAAAGCACTCGAAACAAGGGATGGTGCCAAACCACAAGGACAAACTCAATGGCTTGGGGTTCTAGGCTAGAGATAAGACTCACTCAATCTCTCCTAGGCTTATTACTGAAGAACTCACTCAAAGTAATAAAGGTAGCAAACACTTGAGACAAACTCAAAGCATAACTAGAAACACAAGTTTTTTTTTTATAATCAATCAAAGTTAATTTTCTCATTTCATTACCTCTCCTTATATAAGGAATGAGAGCAGCAAAGCCAAAAATCTCCTTGAAACTATCCACAGGTGAACAACCACAAAGGAGTTACAAACTCATTAAATCAAGCCCCTAATGAAGCTCATTTAATGAGCTGTTATAACCATCTCCTAGTCAGCTAATAATGAGCTCATTAGGCTCCTAAACACACTCTAAATAGCAGGCCAAATGGAGATACTTTAAGAGTAATCTCTTAGCTTTATTACAAGCTAAACTGAAACAACAAAAGCAAATAACACAAAAACTCATACCCAAACAGAACTTGGGCTTCACAAGCACACATGCCATCTTCTCCATGCTTTCACACGTCCATTTTGATGCAGCAACAAGTGGGCTTCAATCATACTCCCATGTAAGTAACAAATCCCAACATAAAATCAACTCTAAAACACCGATTGCAACCTTGGATTATAAGATGATCCAAATCCAGAAATTGGCGTGGCTTTAGCAGCTCTGGGCGCTGAGGAGGTTAACACCCTCTATGAATCGTGGCTGGAGGTAAGTGTTTGTCCCGACTATGCCTCACTTTTCTTTTACTTTGTGGTTTCTTGTGCTCTAACCCTCTCTTCTGTAAACTTCCATCCGAATGACTTCGGTTATTCGTCGTCGGGTTCAACTTGAGGACAAGATTGCGTCCCTTAAGAAAGAAGTAGATAGTTTGAAGGCCAAGGTGGCGCTGACAATGCTGAGTTGAAGAAGCTCAATGACGAGCTTGACTCCTAAAAATCTACCTTTGAGGAGGCAAGCATGGTGGTGGGTGAAGTAGACACCCTGAGGAGCAACAACAAGCAAATACAGGCGTTGCTGGATGCTGCCCTCATTGAACACAATGAGGCCAAGAAGACTGCCGATGATCTTCAGGCCAAATTTGACGAGGCGGCGAAGAAACACAAGTCTACCCGACGCAAGCTGAGAAGGGCCGAGGCCAAGCTTCAAAAGGTTCAGGAGGACTGGTTAACTCAGTGGAAGACTTCTCCTAAAGGGCTTAGCTACCTGGGCAAGATAGCTTCAGCTCTTACTGCCTTGCAAATCGGGAAACTAAAGAGCCTCTCCATGCCATATTGACGGAATCCAACGAGTCGTTGGACTGGGATGCCGTTGAGGCCGAGTTCGATCGTCGGATTGCCTGGGTCAGAAGGCCAGCGTGGAAGCTTCTCAGACCCCAGGTGCTTCCCGAGTTCAGGGCCCGAAGCAGCCATCTGGTCAAGATGTCCCCGAGGGTGCTCAGGCCAAAGGCCTTGCTAATGACGGGAAGCTCCCTGCTGAAGGTGGGGGTGAAGGTCAGGGCTCTCGTTCGGGCGAAGTTTATGCCTTTGACGAGGATACTGGAGAGAGCTCAGAAGGGACCCCGACTAAGGGACTTGCTGCATAATTTCACTTTTATGAATTTGTTTTTTTTTTCTTTTTCTTCATGCACTTTTCTGGATCCCGAGTCTGTTCTATATTTTTCTTTTGTTTCTAATGTCTAAGAGTATGTTATTGGGATTTTTAGGCTGTATGTTGCCATCTGGGAGCATATTTTATGGTGTTTAGGTTGTATTCTCTTTGGCTTAATGAAATAGTTGTTTCTCATGTTTAGCCGAGTATAATTTTCTTGAGTAAAGTTTATGTTATTTTGTTAGATGCAACTGTTATGAACCAAAGTGTTTCGCAAATTGTACCTTTCATTCATATTTTCGATATTATCAACAATGGGTTACAACTGACTGTCCCGAGTTGTGTTTAACAAAATAAATTGTTGGCTCAAGTGTGGCCTAAGTTTATTAAAGATACCGCCAACTCTAACAAGGTGCAACTGAGTGTCCCGATTTGCGGTTCATAAAAATAGACTAGGGGCTCATGAATGGCCTGTTACAAAGCGAGGCTCAAGTGTGGCCTGTTATAAAACAGTGGATCAAGTGTGGCCAAGTTATCCTAGCTTGTCAAACGTAGTATTTCTTCATATTATCTGCATTCCAAGGGGGTGCCATCGGGTGATTCGAGTCGGTATGTTCCCAGCTTGATCACTTTTGTGTGTCAGCCCTGTGGCCTCGACCTTTTTGACCACCCAGTCGCCTACATGAATCGGCCTAGCTTTCACCCCGAGGTTGAATTGCCTGGTTACTCGTTGCTTGTTGCGGGTTGACTTTAGTAGTGCATTACCCCGGGACTCAGGCAATAAGTTCAGCTCGACTTTCATCTCTTCTTCATTCTTGTCGTACTCGTAGAAGGTCATCCTTAGGGAAGGTATCCCGATTTCAACTGGAAGAACGGCATCACTGCCGTAGACTAAGCTGAAGGCAGAATTGCCTGTTGCCTCTTTCACTTTTGTTCTTGCTGACCAGAGTACACTCGGAAGATCGTCGACCCAGGACCCCTTCGCTTCTTCCAACGACTTTTGAATCCCATTCAGCACCATTTTTTTGCGGCCTCAGCCTGGCCATCGGTCTGAGGTCGGGAGACTGCTGAAAACCTTGTTTGAATCCCGAACCTGGAACAATAATCCCGGGTTGGCCCACTGTTGAATTGTCTCCCGTTGTCTGAGATGAGGCTTCTCGGGATCCCGAAGCGGGTGATGATGTTCCTCATGATGAAGTTCTACACTTGCTTGTCTGTTATTGAAGCTTGCGGTTCAGCGTCGTCCCATTTGGTGAAGTAGTCAATGGCTACTAGGAGGAACCTTCTTTGCCCCGAGGCTGCTGGGAATGGGCCTATTAGGTCCATCCCCCATTTATCAACTTGAATGGTGGTCAAAGGGTTGGTAGGAGCCCGAGGGATGTCCCCATGGAGTTGGCGGTTGGGACACTTCTTTACTAATTCCGCGGCGTCATGCTTCAAGGAAGGCCAGTAATACCCGGCCCTTAGAGCCTTCCCTGCTATAGTTCTGGCCCCTTGGTGGCTGCTGCAGGCTCCTTGATGGATCTCCCAAAGGATGTAGTTTCCTTCGAAGGGAGTTATGCATTTGAGTAGGGGTGGGTATAAGACTTTTTGTACCAGTGGCCTTCATGCTAGATGAACCACCCGACCTTCCTCTTTAGGCTATGAACTCTTTCTCATTCGAAGGCAACAATCCGTCTCTCAGGTACCCGATAATCTCTTCCATCCATGTGCCTGTCCTGTTGATGGTGTGTACTTGAAATGAATTGATGTTTGGCTGGTTTAGGACTTCCCAAATGATGGTTCGGGGGGTCAACCCCTATGCTAAACTTGCCGTGCAGGCCAAGGCGTCGGCTTGCTGGTTCTCTGACCTCAGGAGTTGTTGCATGTTGAATGAGGACAACTTCTTAATGAGCTCTCGGGTTTTGTTGAAGTACATCCTCATGTTATCTTCCTTGGCCTCATACTCCCCCGAGACCTGTCCCACTATGAGCTGTGAATCTAATTTGGCCATTACTGCCTGGGCTCCCGAGTTGATGCTGATTTGGAGGCCTAGGATTAGAGCTTTGTATTCAGCCTCGTTGTTTGAGGCCAGAAAGTTAAACTTCACAGCATATTATACTCGATTGAGGGAATGATCACAAGCCTGGCTCCGCTGCCAGCTTTGGTAGCTGAACCTTCCACTTGTAACACCCACGACTCCTTTTCTTCTAGGTCAAGGGGTCGGGAGCTGCATTCACTGATGAAATCTGCCAACGCTTGTGCCTTCATAGCTCGTCGAGGCTCATATTCCAGCCCGAATGCTGCCAACTGGTCCGCTTACTCGGTCATCCGAGTTGAATGATTTATGCTTTCGATCACTTTTCTGACGGGTTGTCCGGTTAGGACCTTAATAGGGTGCGCCTAGAAACATGGTTTCAACTTCTTACTCGCCATTAATTACCAGCGCAAAAACCATCTTCTCGATCTGGTTGTATCTTGCTTCAGCGCCTCTATAAGCATGGCTGATAAAGTATACTGGATGCTGATATCCTTCTCTTTCTGCTACAAGCACAACGCTGAGGGTGTATTTTGATACCGACAGGTAGATGTAGAGCGTCTCCCCCGGTAAGGGTGATATGAGCTTGGGTAATGTTGCCAGGTGTTGTTTAAGCTACTGGAAGGCATGTTCAGCCTCCTCATCCGAGTCAAACTCTTTCCTTTTGAGTTCCCTGAATAACTGTAAACTCTTGTCAGCTGAGCGGGATAGGAAACGTCCCAGCGCTGCTAAGCACCCTGTTAGCCTCTGACTTCTCTAACATTCCTTGGTGAAGACATGTTTAATACTGCATTGATCTTGTCGGGATTAGCTTAAATTCCCATTTCATCTACCAGGAACCCGAGGCATTTCCCCCCTTTTACCATGAACACACATTTCTTGGGAGTTAACTTCATGCCATGGTGTCGTAGGGTGCTCAGCGTTTCCGCTAAATCCCCGACGTGGTCTGTTGCCTTTTTGCTCTTAACGATCATATTGTCCACATATACAACCATGTTCCTCCCGAGCTGCTCCTCAAAGACCTTGCTGATTGTTCGTTGATAAGTAGCCCCTGCGTTCTTGAGCCCGAAGGGCATCATTTTGTAGCAGTATACGCCTTGGGCTATAACACATGCTGTATGTATTCGGTCCTTTTCCGCCATCGGGATCTGGTGATATCCCGCATTGGCATCCATGAAGCTGAGCAGCTCGTGACTGGCAGTTGAGTCAACTCTCAATTAAATAAAATCGCAGCGGAAAATATCCTCAATTACACCAATAGCTCCACTAAAATTCCCGTAAACTATATACAATGAAATATCGATAATCAACTACTAATTACAAACATAATCCATAATCCAAAACCAAATCTTAATCTTGCTCCGGCCACTTCCAATTCCGAGCTCTTAATGCCAAACCTGCAAATTCAGAGGAGAAATGCAAAACAAACAAAATTCCAATATGAGTGGAAAACGCGTAACCTTTACTTCAGCCCGTTAGAAACATTTTATTTATCAAACCATTTCCTTTCTGTTACAACGCTGGCATAGCTTATTCTCTTAAACAAATCAGTGGCAAGTACGGGATTCGGACAAACGCTGCCTCCAAGGCTCGTTATGGAGCCCAGTAATACTACCCCCATGGTTCGTTATGGAGCGTAGCCGACTGTATCAGGTCAAAAGAGTAACCATCCTCCACTCATACCTTGCCCACTTTCTATTTTCAGTTCATAAACTAACCAGCAAAACAGTTGCGTATTCATATTATCGAATGACGTTTCCACAATCAACAAATTCATAACTATGGCCATAGTACTAAATTATTTACCAAAACAAAACGGAGAAATCCACACACACACATGGGCATAAGTAAATTATTTTACTGAACATAAAAGTTACTTGAAATGCTATCCAAATTCCAACAATACAATCTCCTTCATAACTCCGAATGATACTTCACTCCAAAATAATCCTCTAATAATAACCTCACAACAATAACGATAATCAATAACCAATCTTAACTAATCTAATTAACTTCTTCTAATTAAACTAATTACTCCCTAATTCAACCACCATCAACAATAATAATTACAAACCATTCTCAATCTAATCTCAATTACAAAGTGAAACCATAACTAATTCTCAATTCATAAATAATCTCCACTTAACATTCTAATTTCCTTCATCCTCAATTCATAACTATCACCCTAACTTATTGTATAAAAAAGTAGCTAAACTTGGCTAACACCAACAATTAATCCAATAAGAAACTAATTTAGACAATCCATTAATCAAAATAAAACAACAAGAGAAGGCTAGTTTTAATATACCTCATCAACCCATAAATGGAGTTTTTGAATTAGCAATAGGAGAAGAAAGAATTTCAAGTAACACAACAACAATGAACACCAGCAGTACCACCTAGTCAGGCGGTAGAAACACCGCCTCAACCCATCAGCGAGTACAAACGAAGGAGAGAGGGTTCAACAGCAAGGAAAAAGAACAGGGGAGAGCGGCGGCAACCAGTAGCACCACAACAGCACCTACGACCAACAATAAAGAGCAGCAAAACAACAAACAACAGAGGACAGAGAAAACGCAAAGAGGCAGAAGCCACGAGGACGGCGGCACACCAACAACATCTATAGAAGACGAGAGAGAAAAATAGGGGCAACAGCGACAACGACACAACAACGACACCAAGGCAGCAACGGCGCGGAAACTCCAACGATTAGCACAGCTCCGACGAGCTTGGGGAACACTGGCGAGCTTCAGCAACAAATCGAGGAAGAGGAAGAGAGATGGGGTTCAAGGTGAGAGAAAATGGATGAGGGTTTGGGGTTTCACGGGAGAGAGAAAGATTTTGGGGTTTGGGGATTTCTTTTTGGGGTTTATCCAGCCGAAAGAAAAAAGAAAGGGAAGGTTTTTGTACATTCCAAACCGACAAAGAAAAAGAAAGAAGCAAGGATGGAAACCGACTTTGACTTCCTATTTGACCAAATACCCCCAACTAATTACACATAAAACCCAAAAAATAAAATAATAATAATAACCTGATAAAATGAAATAAATAATTTCATTACAACACGACAAATGAAAATAATACTCCACAACTCAAATAAAATAAGAGTTTCCAAAACATAATTAACTTAATAATTATAATTAGCTTTTAAATAACCGTTCTTAAAAATAGGGCTATTACATACTACCACCCTTATTAAAAGTTTTGTCCTCAAAACTTGGAAATAATAAGTTAAAGAAAACCAAAATGTCAAGCTCCTAAGATATTCGGCATCCAAACCTCAATTCTACCATCAACTTTTGTATCTCTAGTTCAACTTGACTAGCGAAATCAAGGAGCAAAGAAAAAAAAGGGGCAAAATATTCGGCATAGGATTCCAGTCATCTCATTTGGAGAGATCTCGTTTGAAATTTTTTTTCTTAAGCAAATCATTCCATTTTCTCAAAATACACACCATAAACAACACAAAGCATTACACCTTCACATAAATAGATTCATATAGCACAAGCCAAAGTGCAAACACTTATATACTAAACCTTCGAATTTCTAGATTTCCGATCATCGATTCTTAACCACTAATAAACCAAATTGATTTCAAACTATCCCAAGAATCTATTACCCTCGCTAGGTAGCCAACTAGGCATACGGTCGCAAGGTTGCCCTGATACCATCTTGTAACAGCCCGCTCTTCCAAGCTGCTAGCGAAACACACTCAACAACCAGAAACTAGAATTTAACTCTCAATTGAATAAAATCGCAGCGGAAAATATCCTTAATTACACCAATAGCTCCACTAAAATTCCCAAAAACTATATACAATGAAATATCGATAATCAACTACCTAATGACAAATTTAATCAATAATCCAAATCTTAATCTCGCTCCGGCCACTTCCAATTCCGAGCTCTTAATACCAAACCTGCAAATTCAGAGAAGAAATCCAAAACAAACAAAATTCCAAAATGAGGGGAAAACTCATAACCTTTACTTCAGCCCGTTAGAAACATTTTATTTATCAAACTATTTCCTTTTTGTTACAATGCTGGCATAGCTCATTCTCTTAAACAAATCAGTGGCAAGTACGGGATTCGGACAAACGCTGCCTCCAAGGTTCGTTGTGGAGCCCAGTAATAGTACCCCCATGGTTCGTTATGTAGCGTAGCCAACCGTATCTGGTCAAAAGAGTAACCATCCTCCACCCATACCTTGCCCACTTTCTATTTTCAGTTCATAAAGTAAGCCAGCAAAACAGTTGCTTATTCATATTATCGAATAACGTTTCCACAATCATCACATTCATAACTATGGCCATAGTACGAACTTATTTACCAAAACAAAATGGAGAAATCCACACACACACATGGGCATAAGTAAATTGAACATAAAAGTTACCTGAAATGCGATCCAAATTCCAACAATACAATCTCCTTCATAACTCCGAATGATACTTCACTCCAAAATGATCCTCCAATAATAACCTCACAACAATAACGATAATCAATAACTAATCTTAACTAATTTAATTAACTTCTTCTAATTAAACTAATTAACACACAGCAACAATGAACACCAGCAGCACCACCTAGTCAGGCGGCATAACCACCGCCTTAACCCATCAGCAACCACAAACGAAGCAGATAGAGGGTTCAACAGCAAGGAGGAAGAACAGGGGAGAGCGGCGGCGACCAGTGGCACCACAACAACAGCAGCGACCAACAATAACGAGCAGCATTAACAAACACCAGAGGAGAGAGAATACGCGAAGAGGGAGGAGCCACGAGGACGGCGGCACAACGCCAGCTTGCAGCTCCGACAACAACGAACACCAGCAGCACCACCTAGTCAGGCGGTACAATCACCTCCTCAACCATTCTCAATCTAATCTTAATTACAAAGTAAAACCATAACTAATTCCCAATTCATAAATAATCTCCACTTAACATTCTAATTTTCTTCATCCTCAATTCATAACTATCACCCTAACTTATTGAAATAAACTAGCTAAACTTGGCTAACAACAACAATTATCAACATTCTGCCAAATATTATAAGTCTCACTATTATCAACATTTCTCAGGCAATTCAGTTTCCTATTTGTTTGCAACAACATTTCCGTCATATTATCCATTCTAGTCTTTTGTTGCACATTATCTACGTCATTCTCTTTTGGTTTCTTCCATAAATTTTCTAAATTTTGAGTTATGACCTGTAACATCCTAGCAAGGTCACCATCAGCCATGATTTCACTAGACTATTACAAATACAAGGGGTAAACTGCCGTAAACTTTGAACAACAAAACGAAACTATAAATGGCCTTGAGACTCTCAAAGGATTACAGATTAGAAAATTTACGAAATTTCAAGAAGAATCGAAAAAAGAAACTCTTGAAAAGCTTTTCGGATGAAGGAGTAATCTTCGTTTTAAGTTATGTATGCTGGATTTGCTCCGTTCTAGCGCTGTTGCGAAAAACATGCACATTTTAATATATAAAAAATTCACAAAACTATGAAAACTTCTGTGAATATCTAGACAAAATGTTATGCATAATCCAAAAAAGAATCAACCAATTTAAACTTCTGAAGGCTGAGAAATCGTCTATCAAAGTCGACTGAAAAACTGAATGAATTCAGGCAGTTTTGTTTCTTCTCCAAAATTTGATTTTTCTGGAAGATCTCCACGCCAAGTCTCTGATAACAGATGATGTAAGTCTAAAAACACCTTGCAAAGTGTTGGATGATAAACTTATGGGAACAACAACACTCACAATTCAACTCAAAGTCACTCGAAACAAGGGATGGTGCCAAACCACAAGGACAAACTCAATGGTTTGGGGTTCTAGGCTATAGATAAGACTTACTCAATCTCTCCTAGGCTTATTACTGAAGAACTCACTCAAAGTAATAAAGGTAGCAAACACTTGAGACAAACTCAAAGCATAAACTAGAAACACAAAGTTTTTTTTATAATCAATCAAAGTTGATTTTCTCATTTCATTACCTCTCCTTATATAAGGAATGAGAGCAGCAAAAAGACATCCAAAAATCTCCTTGAAACTATCCACAGGTGAACAACCACAAAGGAGTTACAAACTCCTTAAATCAAGCCCCTAATGAAGCTCATTTAATGAGCTGTTATAACCATCTCCTAGTCAGCAAATAATGAGCTCATTAGGCTCCTAAACACACTCTAAATAGCTGGCCAAATGGAGATACTTTAAGAGTAACCTCTTAGCTTTATTACAAGCTAAAAATAAAACAACAAAAGTAAATAAAATAGAAACTCATGCCCAAACAGAACTTGGCTTAACAAGCACACATGCCATCTTCTTCATGCTTTCACACGTCCGTTTTGATGCAGCAACAAGTGGGCTTCAATCATACTCCCATGTAAGTAACAAATCCGGGGATAAAATCAACACTAAAACACCGCTTGCAACCTTGGATTGTAAGATGATCTAAATCTAGAAATTGGAAAGGTCATATAAATTGAATATTTTGAGTCGCCTTGACGCACATGTATCATTCTCTCTCTATTTGAAAAAAATTCGACCACGAATTTCGCCAATTCTCAAAAGCAGATTAAAAGAACTGAAAACCTCTTTGAATGGCGTCATGGAACCCCAAACGGAGTTAAAAGGAAATCTCGGAACATCTTCTTGAGTCTCAACATGACAATCATAATTATGATCAACAAGACTCTCGTCAACTCCAAAAGTGTGAGTTAACTATTCTCGAAGGGTTTCAAAAATAGTATCAAAATGTTTCACAAACACCCTTGTTTGTAAGTTCAAAGTAATAGAGTCAATGGGTGACTCCGAATCATCGTCGACCATCAAAGAAGGAACCAACAAATTTTCCTTAAACTCATTCTTTGCATTAGTCTCCTTTTGATCAACCACAACATTCTCATCAAATATGTGGTTTACAAAATCATAAACATTGGCAATTTCATATGTGAAAATTGTTAGAGAAAAAATGTCGAGAACTAGGTGTTGAGAGATTTTCACTACTTCTTTTATCTCATGAAGATTGGTAAACATCAAGTGTTGTTCTTGCTCATATTCCTTACCTACCCATTTGTCTCATCTTTTCTTCTTTAATCTCTCCCACAAATCAATTTTCTCCTTCCCTTTTTTCTTCTCCTTGATTTAAGATTTTCATACCATATAACAACCCCTTTAATGAGTTTTGAAGTAGCAAGTTTAAACCTCTTTGTATCATCATAACCCTCGTACTCAAATACGGTCTCAATTTATCTTACCCAATCAAGGAAATACTCACTATCATGACCACCATCAAATTTTGGCAAATCATCATTTTGCCTAAGGTTATAAGTCTCACTATTATCAACATTTCTCAAGCAATTCAGTTTCCTTTTAGTTTGCAACAACATTTCCGTCATATTATCCATTATAGTCTTTTGTTGCACATTATCTACGTCATTCTCTTTTGATTTCTTCCATAAATTTTCTAAATTTTGAGTTATGACCTGTAACATCCTAGCAAGGTCACCATCAGCCATGATTTCACTAGACTATTACAAATACAAGGGGTAAACTGCCGTAAACTTTGAACAACAAAACGAAATTGTAAATGGCCTTGAGACTCTCCAAGGATTACAGATTAGAAAATTTAGGAAATTTCAAGAAGAATCGAAAAAATAAAATATTGAAAAGCTTTCCGGATGAAGGAGTAATCTTCGTTTGAAGTTATGTATGCTGGAATTGCTCCGTTCTAGCGCTGTTGCGAAAAACATGCACATTTTATTATTTAAAAAAATTCACAAAACTCTGAAAACTTCTGTGAATATTCTAGACAAAATGTTATGCATAATCCAAAAAAGAATCAACCAATTTAAACTTCTGAAGGCTGAGAAATCGTCTATCAAAGTCGACTGAAAAACTGAATGAATTCAGGCAGTTTTGTTTCTTCTCCAAAATTTGATTTTTCTGGAAGATCTCCACGCCAAATCTCTGATAACAGATGATGTAAGTCTAAAAACACCTTGCAAAGTGTTGGATGATAAACTTATGGGAACAACAACACTCACAATTCAACTCAAAGTCACTCGAAACAAGGGATGGTGCCAAACCACAAGGACAAACTCAATGGATTGGGGTTCTAGGCTAGAGATAAGACTCACACAATCTCTACTAGGCTTATTACTAAAGAACTCACTCAAAGTAATAAAGGTAGCAAACACTTGAGACAAACTCAAAGCATAAACTAGAAACACAAGGTTGTTTTTTATAATCAATCAAACTTCATTTTGTCATTTCATTACCTCTCCTTATATAAGGAATGAGAGCAGAAAAAAGACAGCCAAAAATCTCCTTGAAACTATCCACAGGTGAACAACCACAAAGGAGTTACAAACTCCTTAAATCAAGCCCCTAATGAAGCTCATTTAATGAGCTGTTATAACCATCTCCTAGTCAGCAAATAATGAGCTCATTAGGCTCCTAAACACACTCTAAATAGCTGGCCAAATGGAGATACTTTAAGAGTAACCTCTTAGCTTTATTACAAGCTAAAAATAAAACAACAAAAGTAAATAAAACAGAAACTCATGCCCAAACAGATTTTGGCTTAACAAGCACCCATGCCATCTTCTTCATGCTTTCACACGTCCGTTTTGATGTAGCAACAAGTGTGCTTCAATCATACTCCCATGTAAGTAACAAATCCGGGCATAAAATCAACACTAAAACACCGCTTGCAACCTTGGATTGTAAGATGATCTAAATCTAGAAATTGGAAAGGTCATATAAATTGAATATTTTGAGTCGCCTTGACGCACATGTATCATTCTCAACTGAAAACCGCTTTGAATGGCGTCATGGAACCCCAAACGGAGTTAAAAGGAAATCTCGGAACATCTTCTTGAGTCTCAACATGACAATCATAATTATGATCAACAAGACTCTCGTCAACTCCAAAAGTGTGAGTTAACCATTCTGGAAGGGTTTCAAAAAAAGTATCAAAATGTTTCACAAACACCCTTGTTTGTAAGTTCAAATAATAGAGTCAATGGGTGACTCCGAACCATCGTCGACCATCAAAGAAGGAACCAACAAATTTTCCTTAAACTCATTCTTTGCATTAGTCTCCGTTTGATCAACCACAACATTCTCATCAAATATGTGGTCTACAAAATCATAAACATTGCCAATTTCATATGTGAAAATTGTTAGAGAAAAAATGTCGAGAACTAGGTGTTGAGAGATTTTCACTACTTCTTTTATCTCATGAAGATTGGTTAACATCAAGTGTTGTTCTTGCTCATATTCCTTACCTACCCATTTGTCTCATATTTTCTTCTTTAATCTCTCCCACAAATCAATTTTCTCCTTCCCTTTTTTCTTCTCCTTGATTTAAGATTTTCATACCATATAACAACCCCTTTATTGAGTTTTGAAGTAGCAAGTTTAAACCTCTTTGTATCATCATAACCCTCGTACTCAAATACGGTCTCAATTTGTCTTACCCAATCAAGGAAATACTCACTATCATGACCACCATCAAATTTTAGCAAATCATCATTCTGCCTAAGGTTATAAGTCTCACTATTATCAACATTTCTCAGGCAATTCAGTTTCCGATTAGTTTGCAACAACATTTCCGTCATATTATCCATTCTAGTCTTTTGTTGCACATTATCTACGTCATTCTCTTTTGATTTCTTCCATAAATTTTCTAAATTTTGAGTTATGACCTGTAACATCCTAGCAAGGTCACCATCAGCCATGATTTCACTAGACTATTACAAATACAAGGGGTAAACTGCCGTAAACTTTGAACAACAAAACGAAACTGTAAATGGCTTTGAGACTCTCAAAGGATTACGGATTAGAAAATTTAGGAAATTTCAAGAAGAATCGAAAAAAGAAACTCTTGAAAAGCTCTCCGGATGAAGGAGTAATCTTCGTTTGAAGTTATGTATGCTGGATTTGCTCCGTTCTAGCGCTGTTGCGAAAAACATGCACATTTTAATATATAAAAAATTTACAAAACTCTGAAAACTTCTGTGAATATTCTAGACAAAATGTTATGCATAATCCAAACAAGAATCAACCAATTTAAACTTCTGAAGGTTGAGAAATCGTCTATCAAAGTCGACTGAAAAACTGAATGAATTCAGGCAGTTTTGTTTCTTCTCCAAAATTTGATTTTTCTGGAAGATCTCCACGCCAAATCTCTGATAACAGACGATGTAAGTCTAAAAACACCTTGCAAAGTGTTGGATGATAAACTTATGGGAACAACAACACTCACAATTCAACTCAAAGTCACTCGAAACAAGGGATGGTGCCAAACCACAAGGACAAACTCAATGGTTTGGGGTTCTAGGCTAGAGATAAGACTCACACAATCTCTCCTAGGCTTATTACTGAAGAACTCACTCAAAGTAATAAAGGTAGCAAACACTTCAGAAAAACTCAAAGCATAAACTAGAAACACAAGGTTTTTTTTTATAATCAATCAAACTTGATTTTCTCATTTCATTACCTCTCCTTATATAAGGAATGAGAGCAGAAAAAAGACAGCCAAAAATCTCCTTGAAACTATCAACAGGTGAACAACCACAAAGGAGTTACAAACTCCTTAAATCAAGCCCCTAATGAAGCTCATTTAATGAGCTGTAATAACCATCTCCTAGTCAGCAAATAATGAGCTCATTAGGCTCCTAAACACACTCTAAATAGCTGGCCAAATGGAGATACTTTAAGAGTAACCTCTTAGCTTTATTACAAGCTAAAAATAAAACAACAAAAGTAAATAAAACAGAAACTCATGCCCAAACAGAACTTGGCTTAACAAGCACACATGCCATCTTCTTCATGCTTTCACACGTCCGTTTTGATGCAGCAACAAGTGGGCTTCAATCATACTCCCATGTAAGTAACAAATCCGGGCATAAAATCAACACTAAAACACCGCTTGCAACCTTGGATTGTAAGATGATCTAAATCTAGAAATTGGAAAGGTCATATAAATTGAATATTTTGAGTCGCCTTGACGCACATGTATCATTCTCTCTTTCTTTGAAAAAAATTTGACCACGAATTTGGCCAATTCTCAAAACCAGATTAAAAGAACTCGAAAACCTCTTTGAATGGCGTCATGGAACCCCAAACGGAGTTAAAAGGAAATCTCGGAACATCTTCTTGAGTCTCAACATGACAATCATAATTATGATCAACAAGACTCTCGTCAACTCCAAAAGTGTGAGTTAACCATTCTGGAAGGGTTTCAAAAAAAGTATCAAAATGTTTCACAAACACCCTTGTTTGTAAGTTCAAATAATAGAGTCAATGGGTGACTCCGAACCATCGTCGACCATCATAGAAGGAACCAACAAATTTTCCTTAAACTCATTCTTTGCATTAGTCTCCGTTTGATCAACCACAACATTCTCATCAAATATGTGGTCTACAAAATCATAAACATTGCCAATTTCATATGTGAAAATTGTTAGAGAAAAAATGTCGAGAACTAGGTGTTGAGAGATTTTCACTACTTCTTTTATCTCATGAAGATTGGTTAACATCAAGTGTTGTTCTTGCTCATATTCCTTACCTACCCATTTGTCTCATATTTTCTTCTTTAATCTCTCCCACAAATCAATTTTCTCCTTCCCTTTTTTCTTCTCCTTGATTTAAGATTTTCATACCATATAACAACCCCTTTATTGAGTTTTGAAGTAGCAAGTTTAAACCTCTTTGTATCATCATAACCCTCGTACTCAAATACGGTCTCAATTTGTCTTACCCAATCAAGGAAATACTCACTATCATGACCACCATCAAATTTTGGCAAATCATCATTCTGCCTAAGGTTATAAGTCTCACTATTATCAACATTTCTCAGGCAATTCAGTTTCCGATTAGTTTGCAACAACATTTCCGTCATATTATCCATTCTAGTCTTTTGTTGCACATTATCTACGTCATTCTCTTTTGATTTCTTCCATAAATTTTCTAAATTTTGAGTTATGACCTGTAACATCCTAGCAAGGTCACCATCAGCCATGATTTCACTAGACTATTACAAATACAAGGGGTAAACTGCCGTAAACTTTGAACAACAAAACGAAACTGTAAATGGCTTTGAGACTCTCAAAGGATTACGGATTAGAAAATTTAGGAAATTTCAAGAAGAATCGAAAAAAGAAACTCTTGAAAAGCTCTCCGGATGAAGGAGTAATCTTCGTTTGAAGTTATGTATGCTGGATTTGCTCCGTTCTAGCGCTGTTGCGAAAAACATGCACATTTTAATATATAAAAAATTTACAAAACTCTGAAAACTTCTGTGAATATTCTAGACAAAATGTTATGCATAATCCAAACAAGAATCAACCAATTTAAACTTCTGAAGGTTGAGAAATCGTCTATCAAAGTCGACTGAAAAACTGAATGAATTCAGGCAGTTTTGTTTCTTCTCCAAAATTTGATTTTTCTGGAAGATCTCCACGCCAAATCTCTGATAACAGACGATGTAAGTCTAAAAACACATTGCAAAGTGTTGGATGATAAACTTATGGGAACAACAACACTCACAATTCAACTCAAAGTCACTCGAAACAAGGGATGGTGCCAAACCACAAGGACAAACTCAATGGTTTGGGGTTCTAGGCTAGAGATAAGACTCACACAATCTCTCCTAGGCTTATTACTGAAGAACTCACTCAAAGTAATAAAGGTAGCAAACACTTGAGAAAAACTCAAAGCATAAACTAGAAACACAAGGTTTTTTTTTATAATCAATCAAACTTGATTTTCTCATTTCATTACCTCTCCTTATATAAGGAATGAGAGCAGAAAAAAGACAGCCAAAAATCTCCTTGAAACTATCAACAGGTGAACAACCACAAAGGAGTTACAAACTCCTTAAATCAAGCCCCTAATGAAGCTCATTTAATGAGCTGTAATAACCATCTCCTAGTCAGCAAATAATGAGCTCATTAGGCTCCTAAACACACTCTAAATAGCTGGCCAAATGGAGATACTTTAAGAGTAACCTCTTAGCTTTATTACAAGCTAAAAATAAAACAACAAAAGTAAATAAAACAGAAACTCATGCCCAAACAGAACTTGGCTTAACAAGCACACATGCCATCTTCTTCATGCTTTCACACGTCCGTTTTGATGCAGCAACAAGTGGGCTTCAATCATACTCCCATGTAAGTAACAAATCCGGGCATAAAATCAACACTAAAACACCGCTTGCAACCTTGGATTGTAAGATGATCTAAATCTAGAAATTGGAAAGGTCATATAAATTGAATATTTTGAGTCGCCTTGACGCACATGTATCATTCTCTCTTTCTTTGAAAAAAATTTGACAACGAATTTGGCCAATTCTCAAAACCAGATTAAAAGAACTGAAAACCTCTTTGAATGGCGTCATGGAACCCCAAACGGAGTTAAAAGGAAATCTCGGAACATCTTCTTGAGTCTCAACATGACAATCATAATTATGATCAACAAGACTCTCGTCGACTCCAAAAGTGTGAGTTAACCATTCTGGAAGGGTTTCAAAAAAAAGTATCAAAATGTTTCACAAACACCCTTGTTTGTAAGTTCAAATAATAGAGTCAATGGGTGACTCCGAACCATCGTCGACCATCATAGAAGGAACCAACAAATTTTCCTTAAACTCATTCTTTGCATTAGTCTCCGTTTGATCAACCACAACATTCTCATCAAATATGTGGTCTACAAAATCATAAACATTGCCAATTTCATATGTGAAAATTGTTAGAGAAAAAATGTCGAGAACTAGGTGTTGAGAGATTTTCACTACTTCTTTTATCTCATGAAGATTGGTTAACATCAAGTGTTGTTCTTGCTCATATTCCTTACCTACCCATTTGTCTCATATTTTCTTCTTTAATCTCTCCCACAAATCAATTTTCTCCTTCCCTTTTTTCTTCTCCTTGATTTAAGATTTTCATACCATATAACAACCCCTTTATTGAGTTTTGAAGTAGCAAGTTTAAACCTCTTTGTATCATCATAACCCTCGTACTCAAATACGGTCTCAATTTGTCTTACCCAATCAAGGAAATACTCACTATCATGACCACCATCAAATTTTGGCAAATCATCATTCTGCCTAAGGTTATAAGTCTCACTATTATCAACATTTCTCGTGCAATTCGGTTTCCGATTAGTTTGCAACAACATTTCCGTCATATTATCCATTCTAGTCTTTTGTTGCACATTATCTACGTCATTCTCTTTTGATTTCTTCCATAAATTTTCTAAATTTTGAGTTATGACCTGTAACATCCTAGCAAGGTCACCATTAGCCATGATTTCACTAGACTATTACAAATACAAGGGGTAAACTGCCGTAAACTTTGAACAACAAAACGAAACTGTAAATGGCTTTGAGACTCTCGAAGGATTACGGATTAGAAAATTTAGGAAATTTCAAGAAGAATCGAAAAAAGAAACTCTTGAAAAGCTCTCCGGATGAAGGAGTAATCTTCGTTTGAAGTTATGTATGCTGGATTTGCTCCGTTCTAGCGCTGTTGCGAAAAACATGCACATTTTAATATATATAAAATTTACAAAACTCTGAAAACTTCTGTGAATATTCTAGACAAAATGTTATGCATAATCCAAACAAGAATCAACCAATTTAAACTTCTAAAGGTTGAGAAATCGTATATCAAAGTCGACTGAAAAACTGAATGAATTCAGGCAGTTTTGTTTCTTCTCCAAAATTTGATTTTTCTGGAAGATCTCCGCGCCAAATCTCTGATAACAGATGATGTAAGTCTAAAAACACCTTGCAAAGTGTTGGATGATAAACTTATGGGAACAACAACACTCACAATTCAACTCAAAGTCACTCGAAACAAGGGATGGTGCCAAACCACAAGGACAAACTCAATGGTTTGGGGTTCTAGGCTAGAGATAAGACTCACACAATCTCTCCTAGGCTTATTACTGAAGAACTCACTCAAAGTAATAAAGGTAGCAAACACTTGAGACAAACTCAAAGCATAAACTAGAAACACAAGGTTTTTTTTTATAATCAATCAAACTTGATTTTCTCATTTCATTACCTCTCCTTATATAAGGAATGAGAGCAGAAAAAAGACAGCCAAAAATCTCCTTGAAACTATCAACAGGTGAACAACCACAAAGGAGTTACAAACTCCTTAAATCAAGCCCCTAATGAAGCTCATTTAATGAGCTGTAATAACCATCTCCTAGTCAGCAAATAATGAGCTCATTAGGCTCCTAAACACACTCTAAATAGCTGGCCAAATGAAGATACTTTAAGAGTAACCTCTTAGCTTTATTACAAGCTAAAAATAAAACAACAAAAGTAAATAAAACAGAAACTCATGCCCAAACAGAACTTGGCTTAACAAGCACACATGCCATCTTCTTCATGCTTTCACACGTCCGTTTTGATGCAGCAACAAGTGGGCTTCAATCATACTCCCATGTAAGTAACAAATCCGGGCATAAAATCAACACTAAAACACCGCTTGCAACCTTGGATTGTAAGATGATCTAAATCTAGAAATTGGAAAGGTCATATAAATTGAATATTTTGAGTCGCCTTGACGCACATGTATCATTCTCTCTTTCTTTGAAAAAAATTTGACCACGAATTTGGCCAATTCTCAAAACCAGATTAAAAGAACTGAAAACCTCTTTGAATGGCGTCATGGAACCCCAAACGGAGTTAAAAGGAAATCTCGGAACATCTTCTTGAGTCTCAACATGACAATCATAATTATGATCAACAAGACTCTCGTCAACTCCAAAAGTGTGAGTTAACCATTCTGGAAGGGTTTCAAAAAAAGTATCAAAATGTTTCACAAACACCCTTGTTTGTAAGTTCAAATAATAGAGTCAATGGGTGACTACGAACGATCGTCGACCATCAAAGAAGGAACCAACAAATTTTCCTTAAACTCATTATTTGCATTAGTCTCCGTTTGATCAACCACAACATTCTCATCAAATATGTGGTCTACAACATCATAAACATTGCCAATTTCATATGTGAAAATTGTTAGAGAAAAAATGTCGAGAACTAGGTGTTGAGAGATTTTCACTACTACTTTTATCTCATGAAGATTGGTAAACATCAAGTGTTGTTCTTGCTCATATTCCTTACCTACCCATTTGTCTCATCTTTTCTTCTTTAATCTCTCCCACAAATCAATTTTCTCCTTCCCTTTTTTCTTCTCCTTGATTTAAGATTTTCATACCATATAACAACCCCTTTATTGAGTTTTGAAGTAGCAAGTTTAAACCTCTTTGTATCATCATAACCCTCGTACTCAAATACGGTCTCAATTTATCTTACCCAATCAAGGAAGTACTCACTATCATGACCACCATCAAATTTTGGCAAATCAACATTTTGCCTAAGGTTATAAGTCTCACTATTATCAACATTTCTTAGGCAATTCAGTTTCCTATTAGTTTGCAACAACATTTCCGTCATATTATCCATTATAGTCTTTTGTTGCACATTATCTACGTCATTCTCTTTGATTTCTTCCATAATTTTTCTAAATTTTGAGTTATGATCTGTAACATCCTAGCAAGGTCACCATCAGCCATGATTTCACTAGACTATTACAAATACAAGGGGTAAACTGCCGTAAATTTTGAACAACAAAACGAAACTGTAAATGGCCTTGAGACTCTCAAAGGATTACAGATTAGAAAATTTAGGAAATTTCAAGAAGAATCAAAAAAAGAAACTCTTTAAAAGCTTTCCGGATGAAGGAGTAATCTTCGTTTGAAGTTATGTATGCTGGATTTGCTCCGTTCTACCACTGTTGCGAAAAACATGCACATTTTATTATATAAAAAATTCACAAAACTCTGAAAACTTCTGTGAATATTCTAGACAAAATGTTATGCATAATCCAAAAAAGAATCAACCAATTTAAACTTCTGAAGGCTGAGAAATCGTCTATCAAAGTCGACTGAAAAATGAATGAATTCAGGCAGTTTTGTTTCTTCTCCAAAATTTGATTTTTCTGGAAGATCTCCACGCCAAATCTCTGATAACAGATGATGTAAGTCTAAAAACACCTTGCAAAGTGTTGGATGATAAACTTATGGGAACAACAACACTCACAATTCAACTCAAAGTCATTCGAAACAAGGGATGGTGCCAAACCACAAGGACAAACTCAATGGTTTGGGGTTCTAGGCTAGAGATAAGACTCACACAATCTCTCCTAGGCTTATTAGTGAAGAACTCACTCAAAGTAATAAAGGTAGCAAACACTTGAGACAAACTCAAAGCATGAACGAGAAACACAAGGTTTTTTTTTATAATCAATCAAACTTGATTTTCTCATTTCATTACCTCTCCTTATATAAGGAATGAGAGCAGAAAAAAAACAGCCAAAAATCTCCTTGAAACTATCCACAGGTGAACAACCACAAACGAGTTACAAACTCCTTAAATCAAGCCCCTAATGAAGCTCATTTAATGAGCTGTTATAGCCATCTCCTAGTCAGCAAATAATGAGCTCATTAGGCTCCTAAACACACTCTAAATAGCTGGCCAAATGGAGATACTTTAAGAGTAACCTCTTAGCTTTATTACAAGCTAAAAATAAAACAACAAAAGTAAATAAAACAGAAACTCATGCCCAAACAGAACTTGGCTTAACAAGCACACATGCCATCTTCTTCATGCTTTTACACGTCCGTTTTGATGCAGCAACAAGTGGGCTTCAATCATACTCCCACATAAGTACGAAATCCGGGCATAAAATCAACACTAAAACACCGCTTGCAACCTTGGATTGTAAGATGATCTAAATCTAGAAATTGGAAAGGTCATATAAATTGAATATTTTGAGTCGCCTTGACGCACATGTATCATTCTCTCTTTCTTTGAAAAAAATTCGACCACGAATTTGGCCAATTCTCAAAAGCAGATTAAAAGAACTAAAAACCTCTTTGAATGGCGTCATGGAACCCCAAACGGAGTTAAAAGGAAATCTCGGAACATCTTCTTGAGTCTCAACATGACAATCATAATTATGATCAACAAGACTCTCGTCAACTCCAAAAGTGTGAGTTAACCATTCTGGAAGGGTTTCAAAAAAAGTATCAAAATGTTTCACAAACACCCTTGTTTGTAAGTTCAAATAATAGAGTCAATGGGTGACTCCGAACCATCGTCGACCATCAAAGAAGGAACCAACAAATGTTACTTAAACTCATTCTTTGCATTAGTCTCCGTTTGATCAACCACAACATTCTGATCAAATATGTGGTCTACAAAATCATAAACATTGCCAATTTCATATGTGAAAATTGTTAGAGGAAAAATGTCGAGAACTAGGTGTTGAGAGATTTTCACTACTTCTTTTATCTCATGAAGATTGGTTAACATCAAGTGTTGTTCTTGCTCATATTCCTTACTTACCCATTTGTCTCATATTTTCTTCTTTAATCTCTCCCACAAATCAATTTTCTCCTTCCCTTTTTTCTTCTCCTTGATTTAAGATTTTCATACCATATAACAACCCCTTTATTGAGTTTTGAAGTAGCAAGTTTAAACCTCTTTGTATCATCATAACCCTCGTACTCAAATACGGTCTCATTTTGTCTTACCCAATCAAGGAAATACTCACTATCATGACCACCATCAAATTTTGGCAAATCATCATTCTGCCTAAGGTTATAAGTCTCACTATTATCAACATTTCTCAGGCAATTCAGTTTCCTATTAGTTTGCAACAACATTTCCGTCATATTATCCATTATAGTCTTTTGTTGCACATTATCTACGTCATTCTCTTTTGATTTCTTCCATAAATTTTCTAAATTTTGAGTTATGACCTGTAACATCCTAGCAAGGTCACCATCAGCCATGATTTCACTAGACTATTACAAATACAAGGGGTAAACTGCCGTAAACTTTGAACAACAAAACGAAACTCTAAATGGCTGTGAGACTCTCAAAGGATTACGGATTAGAAAATTTGGGAAATTTCAAGAAGAATAGGAAAAAGAAACTCTTGAAAAGCTTTCCGAATGAAGGAGTAATCTTCGTTTGAAGTTATGTATGCTGGATTTGCTCCGTTCTAGCGCTGTTGCGAAAAACATGCACATTTTAATATATAAAAAATTCCCAAAACTCTGAAAACTTCTGTGAATATTCTAGACAAAATGTTATGCATAATCCAAAAAAGAATCAACCAATTTAAACTTCTGAAGGCTGAGAAATCGTCTATCAAAGTCGACTGAAAAACTGAATGAATTCAGGCAGTTTTGTTTCTTCTCCAAAATTTGATTTTTCTGGAAGATCTCCACGCCAAATCTCTGATAACAGATGATGTAAGTCTAAAAACACCTTGCAAAGTGTTGGATGATAAACTTATGGGAACAACAACACTCACAATTCAACTCAAAGTCACTCGAAACAAGGGATGGTGCCAAACCACAAGGACAAACTCAATGGTTTGGGGTTCTAGGCTAGAGATAAGACTCACACAATCTCTCCTAGGCTTATTACTGAAGAACTCACTCAAAGTAATAAAGGTAGCAAACACTTGAGACAAACTCAAAGCATAAACTAGATACACAAGGTTGTTTTTTATAATCAATCAAACTTGATTTTCTCATTTCATTACCTCTCCTTATATAAGGAATGAGAGCAGGAAAAAAATAGCCAAAAATCTCCTTGAAACTATCCACAGGTGAACAACCACAAAGGAGTTACAAACTCATTAAATCAAGCCCCTAATGAAGCTCATTTAATGAGCTGTTATAACCATCTCCTAGTCAGCAAATAATGAGCTCATTAGGCTCCTAAACACAATCTAAATAGCTGGCCAAATGGAGATACTTAAAGAGTAACCTCTTAGCTTTACTACAAGCTAAAAATAAAACAACAAAAGTAAATAAAACAGAAACTCATGCGCAAACAGAACTTGGCTTAACAAACACACATGCCATCTTCTTCATGCTTTCGCACGTCCGTTTTGATGCAGCAACAAGTGGGTTTCAATCATACTCCCATGTAAGTAACAAATCCGGGCATAAAATCAACACTAAAACACCGCTTGCAACCTTGTATTGTAAGATGATCTAAATCTAGAAATTGGAAAGGTCATATAAATTGAAGATTTTGAGTCGCCTTGACGCACATGTATCATTCTCTCTTTCTTTGAAAAAAATTGGACCACGAATTTGGCCAATTCTCAAAAGCAGATTAAAAGAACTGAAAACCTCTTTGAATGGCGTCATGGAACCCCAAACGGAGTTAAAAGGAAATCTCGGAACATCTTCTTGAGTCTCAACATGACAATCATAATTATGATCAACAAGACTCTCGTCAACTCCAAAAGTGTGAGTTAACCATTCTGGAAGGGTTTCAAAAATAGTATCATAATGTTTCACAAACACTGTTGTTTGTAAGTTCAAAATAATAGAGTCAATGGGTGACTCCGAACCATCGTCGACCATCAAAGTAGGAACCAACAAATTTTCCTTAAACTCATTCTTTGCATTAGTCTCCTTTTGATCAACCACAACATTCTCATCAAATATGTGGTCTACAAAATCATAAACATTGCCAATTTCATATGTGAAAATTGTTAGAGAAAAAATGTTGAGAACGAGGTGTTGAGAGATTTTCACTACTTCTTTTATCTCATGAAGATTGGTTAACATCAAGTGTTGTTCTTGCTCATATTCCTTACCTACCCATTTGACTCATATTTTCTTCTTTAATCTCTCCCACAAATCAATTTTCTCCTTCCCTTTTTTCTTCTTCATGATTTAAGATTTTCATACCATAAGACAACCCCTTTATTGAGTTTTGAAGTAGCAAGTTTAAACCTCTTTGTATCATCATAACCCTCGTACTCAAATACGGTCTCAATTTGTCTTACCCAATCAAGGAAATACTCACTATCATGACCACCATCAAATTTTGGCAAATCATCATTCTGCCTAAGGTTATAATTCTCACTATTATCAACATTTCTCAGGCAATTCAGTTTCCGATTAGTTTGCAACAACATTTCCGTCATGTTATCCATTCTAGTCTTTTGTTGCACATTATCTACGTCATTCTATTTTAATTTCTTCCATAAATTTTCTAAATTTTGAGTTATGACCTGTAACATCCTAGCAGGCTCACCATCAGCCATGATTTCACTAGACTATTACAAATACAAGGGGTAAACTGCCGTAAACTTTGAACAACAAAACGAAACTATAAATGGCCTTGAGACTCTCAAAGGATTACAGATTAGAAAATTTAGGAAATTTCAAGAAGAAACGAAAAAAGAAACCCTTGAAAAGCTTTCCGGATGAAGGAGTAATCTTCGGTTGAAGTTATGTATGCTGGATTTGCTCCGATCTAGCGCTGTTGCGAAAAACATGCACATTTTAATATATAAAAAATTCACAAAACTCTGAAAACTTCTGTGAATATTCTAGACAAAATGTTATGCATAATCCAAAAAAGAATCAACCAATTTAAACTTCTGAAGGCTGAGAAATCGTCTATCAAAGTCGACTGAAAAACTGAATAAATTCAGGCAGTTTTGTTTCTTCTCCAAAATTTGATTTTTCTGGAAGATCTCCATGCCAAATCTCTGGTAACAGATGATGTAAGTCTAAAAACATCTTGCAAAGTATTGGATGATAAACTTATGGGAACAACAACACTCACAATTCAACTTAAAGCACTCGAAACAAGGGATGGTGCCAAACCACAAGGACAAACTCAATGGCTTGAGGTTCTAGGCTAGAGATAAGACTCACTCAATCTCTCCTAGGCTTATTACTGAAGAACTCACTCAAAGTAATAAAGGTAGCAAACACTTGAGACAAACTCAAAGCATAACTAGAAACACAAGGTATTTTTTTATAATCAATCAAAGTTAATTTTCTCATTTCATTACCTCTCCTTATATAAGGAATGAGAGCAGCAAAAAGAGAGCCAAAAATCTCCTTGAAACTATCCACAGGTGAACAACCACAATGGAGTTACAAACTCATTAAATCAAGCCCCTAATGAAGCTCATTTAATGAGCTGTTATAACCATCTCCTAGTCAGCAAATAATGAGCTCATTAGGCTCCTAAACACACTCTAAATAGCTGGCCAAATGGAGATACTTTAAGAGTAATCTCTTAGCTTTATTACAAGCTAAACTGAAACAACAAAAGCAAATAACACAAAAACTCATACCCAAACAGAACTTGGGCTTCACAAGCACACATGCCATCTTATCCATGCTTTCACACGTCCATTTTGATGCAGCAACAAGTGGGCTTCAATCATACTCCCATGTAAGTAGCAAATCTCGGCATAAAATCAACTCTAAAACACAGATTGCAACCTTGGATTATAAGATGATCCAAATCCAGAAATTGGAAAGATCATCTAAATTGAATATTTTGAGTCGCCTTGACGCACATGTATCACAACATTATTGGTAGCATGGGATGGTTCCCGTAGTTGAGAAGAACATGCTTATTATTACCTTTATAATCTCAACAAGCGGATCAATTCCTCTCTCGCCAGGATATAGTGGCTGACAAAAGAATAAAAGAGGCATTATTAATAACTAAACCCACAGAAGAACCTAATTATAAAGAAGATAGAACTTATTAGAGCAACAAGCTACCTGTCCAAGAAGTAGTTATGCAAGCACACAACCGGCAGATCAGATGTCAATAGTCGTTGAGTATTCTGTCACTCCAAATATTAGCTCTGGTGCTCTGTAGTATCTAGAGCAGATATTGATGTGAATTTTCTTGGCTCGACTCGATCTTTTGAGTGTCTATAAAACTCGAACTTGTTTATGGTATTTTAGTTATAATAATGGACGAATAATTAGTAGCCCAGGATATGAACAACTCAACTATCTCAGTTAAATTGAACTACGTTTGAAGAATAAAGCTATCTCGGCTAAATTCAACGATGTTATTTTGCTATCTCGGCAGAAACAACAATAATTCACAAAGGAATAATCTTTTCTCAAAATTAAAAACTCTACTTTTTATTAATGAACATAAAAGCCTTATATAGCCGTGCAAAACAAAGGAAAGCAAAGCAATCCTAGTCCTACTAAGGCTAGGAAACTAAGAAAAAGATAACAAAGAAAACACACTCCTAATTCAAGTAGAACAAGCTTAACTTGGCACTTACCAACTAGACTCCTAATACTACTATAATCCTACTCCAATTAGAATCCTAATCCGACTAGGATTTGGATTTCTAACCCGACTAGAATTCTAAAACTTTTAGACTCCTTACAGAACTAGGAGTTCTAATCCTATTCGGATTAGGATTTCAAGAGTCCTATTCCTAGTAGAATTAGGAAAACAAACAAATCCTAACAGAACTAGGATTTGTTCTAGGGAAGCCATCCATGTCCACATCATACTCCCCCTCTAGAAACGAACTTGTCCTCAAGTTCCAATGTGACCGTGCAACCATGCATACTAAGCGGAGAACAGTGTAATCAACTATCATTTTCATTCGATCAAGATCATCCTTTGCTCCACGAAAACTTGATCTATGCGTGCTCCATGTTATCATTAGATGTAGATTATCCCTCCTAAAAGAAACAATATTTATGAAGTTTGGAACAACAATATCATCAGCAACCCTTAGAACCAATGGAAACGAAACATTAACTAAAGGCACGGTTTCCTTTATACCTATGCTAGGTATCACTTCTTCATCATAAGAAATTGTATAAATCAAATATTCATCCTTTGAGCAAGGTAAAGTTTCGATCTTTTCTTCATCCTCAACAATAGGAATTTGTTGTGAACGTTCTCCCAGAAATTCAGCAATATAGGTTAGACCGTTAGCCTTTTCTTCTTATTGTTGCACATTCCAATCTTTCACACCTAAGTTTGATGTATATCTAAGATCATGTACCAATTTTCGAACCCTTTCACATATTTTATAAGCATATAATAAAGTAGGTGGCCATCCATTAGTATCCATGGATCGCAAACGAAAACATAAATGCCCAGAAACTCCATCTGAAATATGTACCTCAAAAAAACAATCAAAACAGCTTGAAATTTTATGAAAATTTTCCACAAAGTATTCCTAGGTGTCCTTAACACTCGACCAATTTTTGATCAAAAAATAACAAACCAATCGATTGCAGTTTTTATTTTACTAACAGTATGTAATCTTCCAGGAAGAACAAAAATCTGCATAAAATGTTTTCGTTCATAGCGACTTCGTCATTGATCGGATAGGTTTGAAATGTTGATACAACGTAGCCCTCTATGTTAGCGTTCTAATGAACAAAAAAATTCACGATTTGGACACCGCACCAGCCTTCAGGCACCATCGTAATGAACCCTGCTCTGATACCACTTGATGTGGATTTTCTTGGCTCGACTCAATCTTTTGTGTGTCTATAAAACTCGAACTTGTTTATGGTATTTTAGGATTAATAGTGGACGAATAATCAATAGCCAAGGATATGAACAATTCAACTATATCGGTTATATTGAACTAGGTTTGAAGAATAAAGCTATCTCGGCTAAATTCAACGATGTTATTTTGCTTTCTCGGCAAAAACAACAATAAGTCACAAAGGAATAATCTTTTCTCAAAACTCAAAACTCTACTTTTTATTAATGAACATTAAAACCTTATATAGCCGTGCAAAACAAAAGAAAGCAATGCAAGCCTAGTCCTACTAAGGCTAGGAAACTAAGAACAAGATAACAAAGAAAACACACTCCTAATCCAAGTAGAACAAGCTCAACTTGGTGCTTACCAACTACACTCCTAATACTCCTAATACTACTATAATCCTACTCCAATTAGAATCCTAATGCAACTAGGATTTGGATTTCTAACCCAACTAGAATTCTAAAACTTTTGGACTCCTAACAGAATTAGGAGTTCTAATCCTATTAGGTTGAGGATTTCAAGAGTCCTATTCCTACTAGACTTATAAAAACAAACAAATCCTAACAGAACTAGGATTTGTTCTAGGAAAGCCATCCATGTCCACATCAGCTATAAAATATATTAGGCTCGCCTTTTACCTGCAAGATGAGGTAAGAATAAGGTTACCAAAGGAATCAAAATAAAGTCAATAAAAACATTTCTGAAGCACATAGATGAGTAAATACATTTACCCACATACCATGACTTTTGCACTTCCGAACTCGCAAAGTTGAGTTGGTGTGTAGAAGAATTTACGTGCATATATTTACCAGCAAAACTAATTACGACCTCAGATAGTAACGTCCAATTCTTACATTATTGTCAATCACAACTACCAACTATCCAACACCATATAGTTTGGATTCTACTGCAGCCAGGTCATGAAAATGTCAAGGCTGGATGCGCACATTGGATAATCAGGACATAATAGAGATTTTTTTTTTTTGCGACCCATGTCCATTACTAAACAAAGCAGTGATTGTTTTTGCTACCCATGTCCATTTTAAATGTAGCCTCTTATATGTTATGAATAATACAAGATTGAACAGTACCGATATAGCAAGAAGTCAAGGAGAACATTAGGAAAATACTTAACCCCCATCCAAAATCGAGCAACTCTTTAATGAAACATGGGAATGCAACACCAGGAGAATATATTTGAGGTTTTCACAAGAATAATCTGCACATCATGACAATTGGCAACCTCTTAAATAACAGAATAGAAAATAAATCACAAATAGTAAATAAAAATCACAAATTGCGAAATTATCATGAAAGACAACTAATGAAACAAGGGTGAAATTAGAGAACCTGTGCGTACAATAGATAGGAACCTCTTTTAATATTGAAACACAAATAGTGTTTCTGCCTAGAAACTAGTCAAATGAGTTAAGTGTGTTTAGAGAGGTTAAAATCACGAGTTGGAATGTAATCCCGAGTCTAGTCACTTGAGGTCCTGCAAAACAATGAAAACTGGCCCGGGGGTGTTCCCGGGAAAGCCCGTCCGATGCTTAAGTCAGTTGAAATTGAGGTAAAGAGAGAAAATGAGTAATTGTAGAGAGAGATGCTTTGGTTTTTGTTAGGTCAGAATTCAAAACCTGCTCATTGATTGGGCTTGCTGCTTTTATAATGTTGGAGATTTCCCAGAAAAGAAACCCTACTAGGAAACATCCAAGCCTTTAGGAAAGTTGTCTCCCTTTTATTATAATGTTATTCTTTACCAAAAGAGCTTATGGGCCCCTTGGCAGCTTGCAGATCAGGTCTTTCAAGTGGGCTTGGCATAACATTGTTGGACCAGATCAGGGGTCCAAACAATTAGCCCCACGCCAAGTAATCGTAGTGGAAATCGCCCTTTTTAGTGTGGTTGATTGGCGGAAAAAGTAATTGCATTTTTGCTGATGTTGTGCGGGACCACGAATTCTCATGACGAATCGTGGTGGAGAAACTTCTGGCGCTAGGATTAACTAAGCACGAGGGTCTCGCATGAATTCCCGAGGAGTGAGATCTCATGAATTCCCGAGTTGCAGGGTCCTTGAGTATTTGTTATGCTAACCCCGAGTGCTGTCCAAGGGGATTCCCCTGATTTCTCCGACAGTTGCTAATCCTTGGCTAGGGGCTCTGCTTACCCGAGTGGTGCAAATAGACAAAGGGGCTGGGTCCCGAGTATCAACCCCGAGTAGCCAGTTTATGCGGTCGGATTCCCAACTAATCCCTAGTCGAGGAGGGTGCTAATCCCGACTCGATCGGCGCCGCCCTCGGCGCTCCCGTGGCTAGTCTTTTTGTATCCCCGAGTTGATATGGAGCCTGGGACTTGCTCCCAAGCAATCCGGAGATGGTGTCTTAATGTTTGGCACCAAGCGACCCCGAGAGGGGGGAATCTTGCTCTCCCGAGTTGTTGTGGGAGCCCGAGATGGTGCCCTGGTGCCTGGCACTGAGTGACCCTGAGAAGGGGGACCCCGCTCCCCCGAGGTGACACGTTGGGCTCCGAGTGGGTGTGGGAGCCTTGGGCTTGCTCGCCAGCAGTCCCGAGATGGTGCCCTGGCGTTTGACACTGTGTGACCCCGAGAGGGGGGGACCACGCTCCCCCGAGGTGACACGTTGGGCTCCGAGTGGGTATGGTTGCCTTGAGTATGATCCCCATCAGCCCCGACATGGTGCCCTGGTGCTTGACCTTAAACAACCCCGAGAGGGGGGAAACTCTGCTTCCCCGAGTTGAAGCGTCGGGCCATGAGTTTAGGCCCCCCTTCGGCGAAGAATGATACTTTCTAGGGATACCCTACGCCAACTCGGGATCTAATGAGCCCTCCTAGGGGGTATCCCGAGTTGGGTATGGGGGGCCAACTCGGGGGCTAATGAGCCCTCCTATGGGAACCCCGAGTTGGTCATGGAGTTGCTTAGCCATTATGTAGCTAAGTGCTGAGCCACCTGGCGAGACCGAGGTGGGTATGCGCCATCTCGGGGGCTAATGATCCCTCCTGTGGGAACCCCGAGTTGGTCATGGAGGTGCTTAGCCATTACTTGGCTAAGTGCTGAGCCCCCCCAGCGAGGCCGAGATAGGTATACACGAACTCGGGGGCTAATGAACCGTCCTATGGGAACCCCGAGTTGGTCATGGAGTGACTAAGTGCTGAGCCCCCTGGCCAGGCCGAGGGGGGTATGCGCCAACTCGAGGGCTAATGAGCCCTCCTATGGGAACCCCGAGTTGGTCACGGAGGTGCTTAGCCATTACTTGGCTAAGTGCTGCGCCCCCTGGCGAGGTCTAGGTGGGTATGCGCCAACTCGGGGGGTAATGAGCCCTGTATGGGAACCCCGAGTTGGTTATGAGGTACTTAGCTAAATGTTGGCTTAGTGCTTGAGCCTCCTGGCAAGGCCGAGAAGGGTATACGTCGAACGTTTTGGATTTTGAGGTGAGCTAGATCTTAGTCAATCTTCCTGATGCTTGACCGTTCGTCGTTGACCATTGAACGTAGGTAATGAGACGTTTGACCATTGACTCTTTTGAGAGGAATTGAGCCTTTAGAACCTTGGGTTTTTGGTCTCTAGGCTTTGTATATCAAAGGTCTGTCTTTTGTAAGCCCACCAAGGGTGGTGTAGGGGTTGTCGTGGCGCGCGACCGAAGACGGGGCTATTTAGAGGAAGATATAGTTATTTTCCATACCTTTCAATCATTTGCAAAGTTTTTCATTCTCTCTCCTCTTTATCTCTCTAGAATTGCTCTGAAAAATCCCTCGCATATGTTCCCGCCCGAGTTCGTTTGATCCTCCGCGCTTATGACCACCCCGAGTTCTTATAACTCCGAGAAGGTACGTTTTTCTTTGTTTAATTTCCTTATTGCTTTCTGTCGTAGATCGATCTCCCTAGAATGGACCCCGAGTCAGACCCTGAGTCGGAGTCAAGTAGCCCCGCCTTCTCTCCTTACAAGTTCTGTGAGGAGATTCGAGGGGAGAGTCAGTACTCGGATTCCTTTTTGGAAGAAGATGAGGGTATAATCCCGGGTCCTTGGGATGTGTCGATTGTGCGCAAGCCTTATGCTAGGAGTTACTTAGATGGGTATATTTCTGCTGGTGTAGTAATGGTGTCCGATAGAGTTGACGAGGATAAGGGCCCTAGCACTTCAGGACAAGAATACCCTCCACTGGACCACGAGGGAGGTCCCCATACATATTATCCCTACCCCATATTCATGAAATATATTGCGAGAAACTTGAAACATATCGAAAGCAAGTTCTGGGTCCACGACCCTTTCTTTGTCGTTCGTGCCAAGCATACCGAGACGGTTTTTGACGCCCCCGGTAGGATGCCTGTCGGTCTACCATCAGAGTTTGCAGATTGGTATTAGGTTCCCCTTGCATCCGTTCATCCGGGATCTCCTTAATGCTTATTAGTTGACCCTTTGCAATCTCCTTCCCAACAGCTGGCTCACAATAAATGGCTTTGTGGCTATCTGTGAGTCTCTCGGGGTATCCTGAGCGTGCGCTTATGGCGCAACATGTTTACTTTGATAATGGGTCCTGCTGATAGACATGGTCTGGGATGGTTTCGCTCTCAATGTTGGGCTGGCTTTAAGGTAGTCTAAGATGCTCCTTCGAACCAAAAAGGTTTTAGGCGAAATTTTTCCACATATACACCAGTGATGAGTGGGGGATCCCGATTCTTCCGTTGGAGGGAGGTCCTCGCTTTGGTTTGAACCAAACGGTTCCCGAGATATCTCAACAAGAGGTAGTTGTGGGAATATATTTTTCCACCACACCCAGGACTCAGACCGAGGCCCTCTCAGATGTCCCAAAGAATTGGCTCCCATCCCGCTACGATATACGAAACGAGATGTTCCTGGCGGCTGCGGGCTTGAGCTACAGCTGCGACAAGGGTAATCCCGCCTTTGTTTATTTGTAAAGATTCATTTATTATGCTAAGTGTTTGACGTTTCCTTTGTTTGAGTTGTCGCCCGAAGTCAGCTGGACCCTAAGATGGCTAAGCGATATATCGACAATACCGAGTTGGCCCTGAAGCTGATGGGTGAGCTAGAGGGGTAAACCATGTCAATCTTCCCTCCTCCTAAGGTAAATTCCCCTACTTATTCACTTGTTCTCTCATTGAAATACCCCGACTCATATTGGTTTTTATCCCGACAAGACACGGACCATAAGAGGGCCAAGAAACCTTTTGTTCGATCCTAGAAGTTGAAGGGGGACACTGAGAAGGCTGAAGCTGCCGAGAAGCTGGCACTATCACGGGCGTCTGATAAGCGTTATCGGGTGTGTATACCGGCTCCAAATGCAAGGCGGGGGACATTGAAATTCCCCTGGACGTTATTGATGTGGAAAAGCCGCAAGGCAAGAGAACGAGAGCTGACCAAATTGGCGCTGACGTGTCGTTTACTGACACTACCCTGACTCATAAGCTTGCCCGAGTGCGTAATGCGGGTCGGGAAATTTATACTGAGGCAGATGACGTGGCTTTAGTAGCTCTGGGCGCTGAGGAGGTTAACACCCTCTATGAATCATGGCTGGAGGTAAGTGTTTGTCCCGACTATGCCTCACTTTTCTTTTACTTTGTGGTTTCTTGTGCTCTAACCCTCTCTTCTGCAAACTTCCATCCGAATGACTTCGGTTATTCGTCGCCGGGTGCAACTTGAGGACAAGATTGCGTCCCTTAAGAAAGAAGTAGATAGTTTGAAGGCCAAGGTGGCGCTGACAATGCTGAGTTGAAGAAGCTCAATGACGAGCTTGACTCCTAAAAATCCACCTTTGAGGAGGCAAGCATGGTGGTGGGTGAAGTAGACACCCTGAGGAGCAACAACAAGCAAATACAGGCGTTGCTGGATGCTGCTCTCATTGAACACAATGAGGCCAAGAAGACTGCCGATGATCTTCAGGCCAAATTTGACGAGGCGGCGAAGAAACACAAGTCTACCCGACGCAAGCTGAGAAGGGCCGAGGCCAAGCTTCAAAAGGTTCAGGAGGACTGGTTAACTCAGTGGAAGACTTCTCCTAAAGGGCTTAGCTACCTGGGCAAGATAGCTTCAGCTCTTACTGCCTTGCGAATCGGGAAACTAAAGAGCCTCTCCGTGCCATATTGACGGAATCCAACGAGTCGTTGGACTGGGATGCCGTTGAGGCCGAGTTCGATCGTCGGATTGCCTGGGTCAGAAGGCCAGCGTGGAAGCTTCTCAGACCCCGGGTGCTTCCCGAGTTCAGGGCCCGAAGCAGCCATCTGGTCAAGATGTCCCCGAGGGTGCTCAGGCCAAAGGCCTTGCTAATGACGTGAAGCTCCCTGTTGAAGGTGGGGGTGAAGGTCAGGGCTCTCGTTCGGGCGAAGTTTATTCCTTTGACGAGGATACTGGAGAGAGCTCAGAAGGGACCCCGACTAAGGGACTTGCTGCATAATTTCACTTTTATGAATTTGTTTTTTTTTTTCTTTTTCTTCATGCACTTTTCTGGATCCCGAGTCTGTTCTATATTTTTCTTTTGTTTCTGATGTCTATGAGTATGTTATTGGGATATTTGGGCTGTATGTTGCCATCTGGGAGCATATTTTCAGGTGTTTAGGTTGTATTCTCTTTGGCTTAATGAAATATTTGTTTCTCATGTTTGGCCGAGTATAATTTTCTTGAGTAAAGTTTATGTTATTTTGTTAGATGCAACTGTTATGAACCAAAGTGTTTCGCAAATTGTACCTTTCATTCATATTTTCGATATTATCAACAATGGGGTACAACTGACTATCCCGAGTTGTGTTTAACAAAATAAATTGTTGGCTCAAGTGTGGCCTAAGTTTATTAAAGATACCGCCAACTCTAACAAGGTGCAACTGAGTGTCCCGAGTTACGGTTCATAAAAATAGACTAGAGGCTCATGAATGGCCTGTTACAAAACGAGGCTCAAGTGTGGCCTGTTACAAAACAGTGGATCAAGTGTGGCCAAGTTATCCTAGCTTGTCAAACGTAGTATTTCTTCATATTATCTGCATTCCAAGGGGGTGCCTTCGGGTGATTCGAGTCGGTATGTTCCCAGCTTGATCACTTCTGTGTGTCAGCCCTGTGACCTCGACCTTTTTGACCACCCAGTCGCCTACATGAATCGGCCTAGCTTTCACCCTGAGGTTGAATTGCCTGGTTACTCGTTGCTTGTTGCGGTTTGACTTTAGTAGTGCATTACCCCGGGACTCAGGCAATAAGTTCAGCTCGACTTTCATCTCTTCTTCATCCTTGTAGTACTCGTAGAAGGTCATCCTTGGGGAAGGTATCCCGATTTCAACTGGAAGAACGGCATCACTGCCGTAGACTAAGCTGAAGGGTGAATTGCCTGTTGCCTCTTTCACTTTTGTTCTTGCTGACCAGAGTACACCCGGAAGATCGTCGACCCAGGACCCCTTCGCTCCTTCCAACGACTTCTGAATCCCATTCAGCACCACTTTTTTTGCGGCCTTAGCCTGGCCATCGGTCTGAGGTCGGGAGACTGCTGAAAACCTTGTTTGAATCCCGAACCTGGAACAATAATCCTGGGTTGGCCCACTGTTGAATTGTCTCCCGTTGTCTGAGATGAGGCTTCTCGGGATCCCGAAGCGGGTGATGATGTTCCTCATGATGAAGTTCTACACTTGCTTGTCTGTTATTGAAGCTTGCAGTTCAGCCTCGTCCCATTTGGTGAAGTAGTCAATGGCTACTAGGAGGAACCTTCTTTGCCCCGAGGCTGCTGGGAATGGGCCTATTAGGTCCATCCCCCATTTATCAACTTGAATGGTGGTCAAAGGGTTGGTAGGAGCCCGAGGGATGTCCCCATGGAGTTGGCGGTTGGGACACTTCTTTACCAATTCCGCGGCGTCATGCTTCAAGGAAGGCCAGTAATACCCGGCCCTTAGAGCCTTCCCTGCTATAGTTCTGGCCCCTTGGTGGCTGCTGCAGGCTCCTTGATGGATCTCCCAAAGGATGTAGTTTCCTTCGAAGGGAGTTATGCATTTGAGTAGGGGTGGGTATAAGACTTTTTGTACCAGTGGCCTTCATGCCAGATGAACCACCCGACCTTCGTCTTTAGGCTATGGACTCTTTCTCATTCGAAGGCAACAATCCGTCTCTCAGGTACCCGATAATCTCTTCCATCCATGTGCCTGTCCTGTTGATGGTGTGTACTTGAAATGAATTGATGTTTGGCTGGTTTAGGACTTCGCAAATGATGGTTCGGGGGGTCAACCCCTATGCTAAACTTGCCGTGCAGGCCAAGGCGTCGACTTGCTGGTTCTCTGACCTCAGGATTTGTTGCATGTTGAATGAGGACAACTTCTTAATGAGCTCTCAGGTTTTGTTGAAGTACATCCTCATGTTATCTTCCTTGGCCTCATACTCCCCCGGGACCTGTCCCACTATGAGCTGTGAATCTGATTTGGCCATTACTGCCTAGGCTCCCGAGTTGATGCTGATTTGGAGGCCTAGGATTAGAGCTTCGTATTCAACCTCTTTGTTTGAGGCCAGAAAGTTAAACTTCACAGCATATTATACTCGATTGAGGGAATGATCACAAGCCTGGCTCCGCTGCCAGCTTTGGTAGCTGAACCTTCCACTTGTAACACCCACGACTCCTTTTCTTCTAGGTCAAGGGGTCGGGAGCTGCATTCACTGATGAAATCTGCCAACGCTTGTGCCTTCATAGCTCTTCGAGGCTCATATTCCAGCCCGAATGCTGCCAACTGGTCCGCTCACTCGGTCATCCGAGTTGAATGATTTATGCTTTCGATCACTTTTCTGACGGGTTGTCCAGTTAGGACCTTAATAGGGTGCGCCTAGAAACATGGTTTCAACTTCTTACTCGCCATTAATTACCAGCGCAAAAACCATCTTCTCGATCTGGTTGTATCTTGCTTCAGCGCCTCTATAAGCATGGCTGATAAACTATACTGGATGCTGATATCCTTCTCTTTCTGCTACAAGCACAACGCTGAGGGTGTATTTTGATACCGACAGGTAGATGTAGAGCGTCTCCCCCGGTAAGGGTGATATGAGTTTGGGCAATGTTGCCAGGTGTTGTTTAAGCTATTGGAAGGCCTGTTCAGCCTCCTCATCCGAGTCAAACTCTTTCCTTTTGAGTTCCCTGAATAACTGTAAACTCTTGTCAGCTGAGCGGGATAGGAAACGTCCCAGCGCGGCTAAGCACCCTATTAGCCTCTGACTTCTCTAACATTCCTTGGTGAAGACATGTTTAATACTGCATTGATCTTGTCGGGATTAGCTTAAATTCCCATTTCCTCTACCAGGAACCTGAGGCATTTCCCCCCTTTTACCATGAACACACATTTCTTGGGATTTAACTTCATTCCACGGTGTCGTAGGGTGCTCAGCGTTTCCGCCAAATCCCCGACGTGGTCTGTTGCCTTTTTGCTCTTGACGATCATATTGTCCACATATACAACCATGTTCCTCCCGAGCTGCTCCTCAAAGACCTTGCTGATTGTTCGTTGATAAGTAGCCCTTGCGTTCTTGAGCCCGAAGGGCATCATTTTGTAGCAGTATACGCCTTGGGCTATAACACATGCTGTATGTATTCGATCCTTTTCCGCCATCGGGATCTGGTGATATCCCGCATTGGCATCCATGAAGCTGAGCAGCTCGTGACCGGCAGTTGAGTCAACCAACCTATAATAGCCCGCTCTTCCGAGCTACTAGCGAAACACACTCAACAACAAGAAAGTAGAATTTAACTCTCACTTAAATAAAATCGGAGCGGAAAATATCCTCAATTACACCAATAGCTCCACTAAAATTCCCGTAAACTATATACAATGAAATATCGATAATCAACTACTAATTACAAACATAATCCATAATCCAAATCCAAATCTTAATCTTGCCCCGGCCACTTCCAATTCCGAGCTCTTAATACCAAACTTGCAAATTCGGAGGAGAAATGCAAAAGAAACAAAATTCCAATATGAGTGGAAAACGCGTAACCTTTACTTCAGCCCGTTAGAAACATTTTATTTATCAAACCATTTCTTTTCTGTTACAACGCTGGCACAGCTTATTCTCATAAACAAATCAGTGGCAAGTACGGGATTCGGACAAACGCTGCCTCCAAGGTTCGTTATGGAGCGTAGCCGACTGTATCAGGTCAAAAGAGTAACCATCCTCCACTCATACCTTGCCCACTTTCTATTTTCAGTTCATAAACTAACCAGCAAAATAGTTGCGTATTCATATTATCGAATGACATTTCCACAATCAACAAATTCATAACTATGGCCATAGTACAAAATTATTTACCAAAACAAAACGGAGAAATCCACACACACACATGGGCATAAGTAAATTATTTTACTGAACATAAAAGTTACTTGAAATGCTATCCAAATTCCAACAATACAATCTCCTTCATAACTCCGAATGATACTTCACTCCAAAATAATCCTCTCATAATAACCTCACAACAATAACGATAATCAATAACCAATCTTAACTAATCTAATTAACTTCTTCCAATTAAACTAATTACTCCCTAATCCAACCACCATCAACAATAACAATTACAAACCATTCTCAATCTAATCTCAATTACAAAGTGAAACCATAACTAATTCTCAATTCATAAATAATCTCCACTTAACATTCTAATTTCCTTCATCCTCAATTCATAACTATCACCCTAACTTATTGTATTAAAAAGTAGCTAAACTTGGCTAACACCAACAATTAATCCAATAAGAAACTAATTTAGACAATCCATTAATCAAAATAAAACAACAAGAGAAGGCTAGTTTTAATATACCTCATCAACCCATAAATGGAGTTTTTGAATTAGCAATAAGAGAAGAAAGAATTTCAAATAACACAACAACAATGAACACCAGCAGTACCACCTAGTCAGGCGGTAGAATCACCGCCTCAACCTATCAGCGAGCACAAACGAAGGAGAGAGGGTTCAACAGCAAGAAAAAAAAAAAGGGGAGAGCGGCGGCAACCAGTGGCACCACAACAGCACCTACGACCAACAATAAAGAGCAGCAAAACAACAAACAACAGAGGAGAGAGAAAACGCAAAGAGGCAGAAGCCACGAGGACGGCGGCACACCAACAACATCTATAGAAGACGAGAGAGAAAAATGGGGGCAACAGCGACAACGACACAACAACGACACCAAGGCAGCAACGGCGCGGAAACTCCAACGATTAGCACAGGTCCGACGAGCTTGGGGAACACTGGCGAGCTTCAGCAACAAATCGAGGAAGAGGAAGAGAGATGGGGTTCAAGGTGAGAGAAAATGGATGAGGGTTTGGGGTTTCACGGGAGAGAGAAAGATTTTGGGGTTTGGGGATTTCTTTTTGGGGTTTATCCAGCCGAAAGAAAAAAGAAAGGGAAGGTTTTGGTACTTTCCAAACCGACAAAGAAAAAGAAAGAAGCAAGGATGGAAACCGACTTTGACTTCCTATTTGACCAAATACCCCCAACTAATTACACATAAAACCCAAAATATAAAATAATAATAATAACCTCATAAAATGAAATAAATAATTTCATTACAACACGCCAAATGAAAATAATACTCCACAACTCAAATAAAATAAGAGTTTCCAAGACATAATTAACTTAATAATTATAATTAGCTTTTAAATAACCGTTCTTAAAAATAGGGCTATTACATACTACCACCCTTATTAAAAGTTTTGTCCTCAAAACTTGGAAATAATAAGTTAAAGAAAACCAAAATGGCAAGCTCCTAAGATATTCGGCATCCAAACCTCAATTCTACCATCAACTTTTGTATCTCTAGTTCAACTTGACTAGCGAAATCAAGGAGCAAAGAAAACAAAAGGGGCAAAATATTCGGCATAGGATTCCAGTCATCTCATTTGGAGAGATCTCGTTTGAAATTTTTTTACTTAAACAAATCATTCAATTTTCTCAAAATACACACCATAAACAACACAAAGCATTACACCTTCACATAAATAGATTCATATAGCACAAGCCAAAGTGCAAACACTTATATACTAAACCTGCGAATTTCTAGATTTCCGATCATCGATTCTTAACCACTAATAAACCAAATTGATTTCAAACTATCCCAAGAATCTATTACCCTCGCTAGGAAGCCAACTAGGCATACGGTCGCAAGGTTGCCCTGATACTATCTTGTAACAGCCCGCTCTTCCAAGCTGCTAGCGAAACACACTCAACAACCAGAAACTAGAATTTAACTCTCAATTGAATAAAATCGCAGCGGAAAATATCCTTAATTACACCAATAGCTCCACTAAAATTCCCAAAAACTATATACAATGAAATATCGATAATCAACTACCTAATGACAAATTTAATCAATAATCCAAATCTTAATCTCGCTCCGGCCACTTCCAATTCCGAGCTCTTAATACCAAACCTGCAAATTCAGAGAAGAAATCCAAAACAAACAAAATTCCAAAATGAGGGGAAAACTCATAACCTTTACTTCAGCCCGTTAGAAACATTTTATTTATCAAACTATTTCCTTTTTGTTACAATGCTGGCATAGCTCATTCTCTTAACCAAATCAGTGGCAAGTACGGGATTCGGACAAACGCTGCCTCCAAGGTTCGTTGTGGAGCCCAGTAATAGTACCCCCATGGTTCGTTATGTAGCGTAGCCAACCGTATCAGGTCAAAAGAGTAACCATCCTCCATCCATACCTTGCCCACTTTCTATTTTCAGTTCATAAAGTAAGCCAACAAAACAGTTGCTTATTCATATTATCGAATAACGTTTCCACAATCATCTTCATAACTATGGCCATAGTACGAACTTATTTACCAAAACAAAATGGAGAAATCCACACACACACTTGGGCATAAGTAAATTGAACATAAAAGTTACCTGAAATGCGATCCAAATTCCAACAATACAATCTCCTTCATAACTCCGAATGATACTTCACTCCAAAATGATCCTCCAATAATAACCTCACAACAATAACGATAATCAATAACCAATCTTAACTAATTTAATTAACTTCTTCTAATTAAACTAATTAACACACAGCAACAATGAACACCAGCAGCACCACCTAGTCAGGCGGCATAACCACCGCCTTAACCCTTCAGCAACCACAAACGAAGCAGATAGAGGGTTTAACAGCAAGGAGGAAGAATAGGGGAGAGCGGCGGCGACCAGTGGCACCACAACAACAGCAGCGACCAACAATAACGAGCAGCATTAACAAACACCTGAGGAGAGAGAAAACGCGAAGAGGGAGGAGCCACGAGGACGGCGGCACAACGCCAGCTTGCAGCTCCGACAACAACGAACACCAGCAGCACCACCTAGTCAGGCGGTACAATCACCTCCTCAATCCATCAGCAACCACAAACGAAGAAGATAGAGGGTTCAATAGCAAGGAAGAAGAACAGGGGAGAGCGGCGGTGAGCAGTGGCGCCACAACAGCAGCAGCAACCAACAATAACGAGCAGCATTAACAAACACCTGAGGAGAGAGAAAACGCGAAGAGGGAGGAGCCACGAGGACGGCGGCACAACGCCAGCTTGCAGCTCCGACAACAACGAACACCAGCAGAAGACCACCTAGTCGGGCGGTACAATCACCTCCTCAACCCATCAGCAACCACAAACGAAGAAGATAGAGGGTTCAATAGCAAGGAAGAAGAACAGGGGAGAGCGGCGGTGAGCAGTGGCGCCACAACAGCAGCAGCAACCAACAATAACGAGCAGCAGCAACAAACAATAGAAGATAAAGAAAACACGAAGAGGCAGGAGCCACGAGGATGGCGGCACAACCCCAGCTTGCAGCGGCACACCAACAACAGCTATTGAAGAGGATAGAGAAAAACAGGGGCAACAACGACAACCACAGCACAACTACACCAAGGCAGCAAAGGCGCGGAAGCTCCTACGAGTAGCACAACTCCGACGAGCTTGGGGAACATTGGCGAGCTTCAGCAACAAATCGAGGAAGAGGAAGAGAGATGGGGTTCAAGGTGAGAGAAAATGGATGAGGGTTTGGGGTTTCACGGGAGAGAGAAAGATTTTTGTGTTTGGGGATTTCTTTTTGAGGTTTATCCAACCAAAAGAAAAAGGAAAGGGAAGGTTTTTGTACTTTCCAAACCGTCAAAGAAAAACAAAGAAGCAAGGATGGAAACCGACTTTGGCTTCCTATTTGACCAAATACCCCCAACTAATTACACATAAAACCCAAAATATAAAATAATAATAATAACCTCAAAAAATTAAATAAATAAATTTATTACAACACGACAAATGAAAATAATAGTCAACAACTCAAATAAAATAAGAGTTTCCAAAACATAATTAACTTAATAATTATAATTTGCTTTTAAATAAACGTTTTTAAAAATAGGGCTATTACATACTACCACCCTTATAAAAGTTTTGTCCTCAAAACTTGGAAACAATAAGTTAAAGAAAACCAAAATCTCAAGCTCCTAAGATATTAGGCATCCAAACCTCAATTCTACCATCAGCTTTTGTATCTCTACTTCAACTTAACTCGCGAAATCAAGGAGCAAAGAAAACAAAAGGGGCAAAAAATTCGGCATAGGATTCCAGGCATCTCATTTGCAGAGATCACGTTTGAAATTTAGTTACTTAAGCAAATCATACAATTTTCTCAAAATACACACCATAAACACTCAAGGCATTACACCTTCACATAAATAGATTCATATAGCACATGCCAAAGCGCAAACACTTATATACTAAACCTTCGAATTTCGTAATTTTCGATCATCAATTCTTAACCACTAATAACCCAAATTTATTTCAAACTATCCCAATATCGAAACAGCCCGCTCTTTCGAGTTGCTAGCGAAACACACTCAACAACCAGAAACTGGAATTTAATGCTCAATTAAATAAAATCGCAGCGGAAAATATCCTTAATTACACCAATAGCTCCACTAAAATTCCCAAAAACTATATACAATGAAATATCGATAATCAACTACCTAATTACAAACTTAATCCATAATCCAAATCTTAATATCGCTCCGGCCACTTCCAATTCCGAGCTCTTAATACCAAACCTGCAAATTCAGAGAAGAAATGCAAAACAAACAAAATTCCAAAATAAGTGCAAAACTCACAACCTTTACTTCAGTCCGTTAGAAACATTTTAAATATCAGACCATTTCCTTTCTGTTACAACGTTGGCATAGCTTATTCTCTTAAACAAATCAGTGGTAAGTACGGGATTCAGACAAACCCTGCCTCGAAGGTTCGTTATGGAGCCCAGCAATTCTACCCCCATGGTTCATTATGGAGCGTAGCCGACCGTATCAGGTCAAAAGAGTAACCGTCCTCCACCCATACCTTGCCCACTTTCTATATTCAGTTCATAAACTAAGCCAGCAAAACAGTTGCGTATTCATATTATCGAATAACGTTTCCACAATCATCACATTCATAACTATGGCCATAGTACGAACTTATTTACCAAAACAGAACGGAGAAATCCACACACACACATGGGCATAAGTAAATTATTTTACTGAACAAATACTGAAATGAGATCCAAATTCCAACAATACAATCTCCTTTATAACTTCAAATGATACTTCACTCCAAAATGATCCTCCAATAATAACCTCACAACAATAACAATAATCAATAACCAATGTTAACTAATCTAATTAACTTCTTCTAATTAAACTAATTACTCTTTAGTCCAACCACCATAAAAAATAATAATTAAAAACCATTCTCAATCTAATCTCAATTACAAAGTAAAACCATAACTAATTCCCAATTCATAAATAATCTCCACTTAACATTCTAATTTTCTTCATCCTTAATTCATAACCATCACCCTAACTTTTTGAATTAAACTAGCTAAACTTGGCTAACAACAACAATTATACCAATAAGAAACTAATTTAGACAATCCATTAATCAAAATAAAACAACAAGAGAAGGCTAGTTTTAATATACCTCAGCAACCCATATATGGAGTTTTTAAATCAGCAATAGGAGAAGAAAGAATTCCAGTTAACACAACAACAACACACAGCAACAATGAACACCAGCAGCACCACCTAGTCAGGCGCAGAACCACCACCTCAACCCATCAGCAACCACAAACGAAGCAGAGAGAGGGTTCAACAGCAAGGAGGAAGAACAGGGGAGAGCGGCGGCGACCAGTGGCACCACAACAACAGCAGCGACCAACAATAACGAGCAGCATTAACAAACAACAGAGGAGAGAGAAAACGCGAAGAGGCAGGAGCCACGAGGACGGCGGCACAACGCCAGCTTGCAGCGGCACACAAACAACAACAATGGAATAGGAGAGAGAATAACAGGGAAACAATGACAATTAGCACAGCTCCGACGAGCTTGGAGAACAACGGCGAGCTTCAGCAGCAAATCGAGGAAGAAGAAGAGAGATGGGGTTCAAGGTGAGAGAAAATGGATGAGGGATTGGGGTTTCACGGGAGAGACGAAGAATTTAGGGTTTTGGGATTTCTTTTTGGGGTTTATGCAACCGAAAGAAAATGGAAAGGGAAGGTTTTTGGACTTTCCAAACCGACAAAGAAAAAGAAAGAAACAAGGGTGGAAACCGACTTTGACTTCATATTTGACCAAATACCCCCCAAAATATTACACAAAGCAAAATTGTAAAATAATAATAATAATAACCTCATAAAATTAAATAAATTAATTTATTACAACACGACAAATGAAAATAATACTCCACAACTCAAATAAAATAAGAGTTTCCAAAACATAATTAACTTAATAATTATAATTTGCTTTTAAATAAACGTTCTTAAAATTAGGGCTATTACACAACCTGTCAATCTTTGGTAGGGAATGATTATCCTTTGGACATGCCTTGTTCATGTCGGTGAAGTCGACACACATGCGCCAAGCTCCACTGGCCTTTTTCAGTAGAACCACATTGGCCAGCCACACTGTGTACTGGCATTCTTTAATAATGCCCGCCTCTAGCAACTTCCTAACTTTTGCTGCTGCTACTGCATTCCTCTCGGGGCCTTGATGCCTGAGTTTCTACTTGATGGGGAGGAATCTTCCTTGATATTTAACTCGTGGGATGCGAAGTTGGGGTTAAGCCCCTGCATGTTAGAGGCAGTGTAAGCAAACACGTCTTTGTATTCCCGCACGATATTGATGAGTTTTCCCCTGATCTCGGGACTGAGGTTTTTGCCAATCCTCACCCAATGCCCAAGGCCTTCATCAAGCATTATCTCTTCATCTTCCTCGACCGGCGGGGGTCGTTCATATAGCTTTGGATTTTCTGAAAGGTAGACCCCTGAGACCAGTAGGGGTGTCCTCGAGGTCTTCCCTCTTCCTCTTTTGGTCGCTCTTCTTTGGGCGAATTCGCTTCAAAATTATTTGTATAACACTCCCGACCTGTCCGCTGATCACCGTAAATTTTCCCGACTTGTCCTTCGTCTGTTTCGTATTGCATGAGTAGTTGGTATACCGAGATGGCTGCTTTTATCTTGTTCATGGTGGGCCTACCCAAGATAGCGTTGTAAGGTAGCAGGGTGTCGACCACTAGGAAGTTGACTGGAAGGCTTCTTCCTTTTCCCATTTTCCCCAGTCTTACATCCAATCGCACATACCCAAGGGGATATACTGATCCTCCCCCGAAGCCTATCAGCGGCTGACCTGTTGGGGTTACGTCTTTCTCGGTATACTTGAGATTGCACAAGAAGTCTAGGGTGATGATGTCTGTCGAGGAGCCACTATCGACTATAATCCTTTTAAAGCGGGAGTTAGCAATCTTCATTTCTATGACAAGAGGGTCATCGTGGGGGTATGAGTGTGCCGATCAGGCTCCCCAAACGTCATGACGGGACATCCCGTCCTTAGTGGTTCGATTCTAGGATATCCTGCTTCATTTCTTGGAGGTGGGCCTTGCCGGCTCGGCTGGTTAAGCCTCCCGAGGCATGTCCTCCTGCTATCACCCCGACATACCCATCGGTGTTGTCGCTATCATTGTTTGCTTCCTTCTCTTTTCCTTTCTCTTCCCGAGAATGCTTGATGTACCTGTCAAACTTCCCTTGATCAGCTAAGTGATCCAAGGCCTTCTTTAATTCCTGACAGTCCTTGATGGTATGCCCGCATTCTCGGTGTTATTCACACCACAGTCGTTGATCCCTTCTTTCCTTCAAGGTCCTTATAGGGGGAGGGATGGGCAATACCGACTTGTGCTTCAGATCTAGATAGATCTCACGTCTAATTCTGTTGAAGCGGGGGTCATTCCCATTATATGTAGTTTTCAGAGGAGATTCGAGGGGAGAGTGGTTTTTTAGTCAGTACTCGGATACCTTGCCCGGATCCCTCGACTGTACCCGAGGCAATTCCTCTACCTATTCCTTCGGATTCCTTATCGGAAGAAGACGAGGGTATAATCTCGAGTCCTTGGGATGTGTCGATTGCGCACAAGCCTTGTGCTAGGAGTTACTTAGATGGGTATATTTCTGCTGGTGTATTGATGGTGTCCGATGGAGTTGACGACGATGAGGGCCCTAGCACTTAAGGACAAGAATACCCTCCACTAGACCCCGAGGGAGGTCCTCATACATATTATCTCGACCTCATATTCATGAAATATATGGCGTGAAACTTGAAACATATCGGAAGCAAGTTCTGGGTCCACGACCCTTTCTTTGTCGTTTATGCCAAGCATACCGAGACGGTTTTATCGCCCCCGATAGGATGCGTGTCGGTCTACCATCAGAGTTTGCAGATGGGTCTCAGGTTCTCCTTGCATCCGTTCATCCAGGATCTCCTTAATGCTTATCAGTTGACCCTTTCCAATCTCCTTCCCAACAGCTGGCTCACAATAAATGGCTTTGTGGATATCTGTGAGTCTCTCGGGGTAACCCTTAGCGTGCGCTTATGGCGGAACATGTTTACTTTGATGCTGGGTCCTGCTGACAGACATGGTCCGGGATGGTTCCGCTTTCTATGTCGGGCTGGCTTTAAGGTAGTCTGAGATGCTCCTTCGAACCAAATAGGTTTTAGGCGGAATTTTTTCCACATATACACCAGTGACGAGAAGGGGATCCCGATTCTTCCGTTGGAGGGAGGTCCTGGCTTTGGTTTGAACCAAACGGTTCCCGTGATGTCTCAACAAGAGGCAGTTGTGAGAATATATTTTTCCACCACACCCAGGACTCAGACCGGGGACCTCTCATATGTCCCCAAGAATTGGCTCCCGTCCTGCTACGATATACGGAATGAGATGTTCCTGGCGGCTGCGGGCTTGAGCTGCAGCTGTGACAAGGGTAATCTCGCCTTTATTTATTTGTAAAGATTCATTTTTTATGCTAAGTGTTTGACGTTTCCTTTGTTTCAGTTGTTGCCCGAAGTCAGCTGGACCCTAAGATGGCTGAGCTATATATCGCCAATACCGATTTGGCCCTGAAGCTGATGGGTGAGCTGGAAGGGGAAACCATGTCAATCCCCATCCTCCTAAGGTAAATTCCTCAACTTATTCACTTCTTCTCGCATTGAAATACCCCGACTCATATTAGTTTTTATCCCGACAGGAATCGGACCCTAAGAGGGCCAAGAAACCTTATGTTCGATCTCGGAGGTTGAAGGGGGACACTGAGAAGGCTCAAGCTGCCGAGAAGATGGCTCAATCCAGGGCGTCTGATAAGGTGTTATCGGGTGTGTCTACCGGCTCCAAACGCAAGGCGGGGGACATTGAAACTCCCCTGCACGTTATTGATGTCGATGAGCCGCAAGGCAAGAGAACGAGAGCTGACCAAATTGGCGCTGACGTGCCGTTTACCGACACTACCCCGACTCAAAAGCTTGCCCAAGTGCGTCATGCAGTTCGAGAAATTTATACTGAGGCAGATGACGTGGCGTTAGCAGCTCTGGGCGCTGAGGAGGTTAACAACCTCTATCAATCCTGGCTGGAGGTAAGTATTTGTCCCGACTATGCCTCACTTTTCTTTTACATTGTAGTTTCTTGTGCTCTAACCCGCTCTTCAGCAGACTTCCATTCGAATGACTTCGGTTATTCGTCGTCGGGTTCAGCTTGAGGACGAGATTGCGTCCCTCAAGAAAGAAGTAGATAATTTGAAGGCCAAGGTGGCGTCTGACAATACTGAGTTGAAGAAGCTTAATGGCGAGCTGGACTCCCAAAAATCCACCTTTGAGGAGGCAAGCAAGGTGGTGGGTGAAGTAGACTCCCTGAGGAGCAGCAACAAGCAAATTCAGGCGTCGCTCGATACTGCTCCCATTGAACGCAATGACGCCAAGAAGAATGATGATGATCTTCAGGCCAAATTTGACGAGACGGCGAAGAAACACAAGTCAACCCGACGCAAGCTGAGAAGGGCCGAGGCCAAGCTTCAAAAGGTTCAGGAGGACTGGCTAACTCAGTGGAAGACTTCTCCTAAAGGGCTTAGCTACCTGGGCAAGAAGCCTTCAGCTTCTTGCTGCCTTGCGACTCGAGAAACTAAAGAGCGCCTCCGTGCCATATTGACGGAATCCAAGGAGTCGTTGGACTGGGATGCCGTTGAGGCCGAGTTCGATCGTCGGATTGCCCTAGGTCAGAAGGCCATCGTGGAAGCTTCTCAGACCCCGGGTGCTTCCCGAGTTCAGGGCCCAAAACAACCATCTGGTCAAGCTATCCCCGAGGGTGCTTAGTCCAAAGGCCTTGCTGATGACGAGAAGCTCCCTACTAAAGGTGGGGGTGAAGGTCAGGCTCACGTTCGGGCGAAGCTGATGCCTCTGACGAGGATACTGAAGAGAGCTCAGAAGGGACCCCGACACAAGGACTTGCTGCATAATTCCACTTTTATGACTTTTTTTTTCTTTTTCTTCATACACTTTTCTGGATCCCGAGTCTGTTCGTGGTTTTTCTTTTGTTTCTGATGTTCAAGAGTATGTTCTTGGGATTTTTAGGCTGTATATTGGCATCTGGGAGCATGTTTTCATATGTTTAGGTTATATTCTCTTTGGCTTAATGAAATAGGAGTAATGTTTATGTTATTTTGTTAGATGCAACTGTTATGAACCAAAGTGTTTCGCAAATTGTACCTTTAATTCATATTTCCGAGATTGTCAACTATGGGGTACAACTGACTGCCCCGAGTTATGTTTAACAAAATAAACTACTGGCTCAAGTGTGGCCTAAGTTTACAAAAGATCCCGCCAACTCTAACAAGGTACAACTGAGTGTCCCGAGTTGCGGTTCATAAAAATACACTAGAGGCACATGTGTGGCCTGTTACAAAACAAGGCTCAAGTGTGGCCTGTTATAAAATGAGGCTCAAGTGTGGCCTGTTATAAAACGAGGCTCAAGTGTGGCCTGCTACAAAACAGTGGCTCAAGTGTGGCCAAGTTATCATAGCTTGTCAAATATAGTATTTCTTCATATTGTCTGCATGCCAAGGTCGAGCCAAGGGGGTGCCTTAGGGTGAGTCGGTAAGTTCCCGGCTTGATCACTTCAGTGACCTTGTAAGGTCTATCCCACTTTGGACCGAGCTTGCCTTTCAGGTGTTTCAGCCCTGTGGCCTCGACCTTTCTGACCACCCAGTCGCCTATATGAATCGGCCTAGCTTTCACCCTGAGGTTGAATTGCCTGGTTACCCGTTGCTTGTTGCGGGTTGACTTGAGTGGTGCATTACCCCGGGACTCAAGAATAAGTCAGCTCGACTTTCTTCTCTTCTTCATTATTGTTGTACTCGTAGAAGGTCATCCTTGAGGAAGGTATCCCGATTTCAACTAGAAGAAAGGCATCACTGCCGTAGAATATGCTGATGGGTGAATTGCCTTTCTTTCACTGTTGTTCTTGCTGACCAGAGAAAGGCATCACTGCAGTAGACCACTTTGTTTGCGGCCTCAGCCTGGCAATTGGTCTGGGGTCGGGAGACTGCTGAAAACCTTGTTTGAATCCCGAACCTGGAACAATAATCCCGGGTTGGCCCACTGTTGAATTGTCTCCCGTTGTCCGACATGAGGGTCCTTGAGATCCCGAAGCGGGTGATGATGTTCCTCCAGATGAAGTTTTGCACTTGCTTGTCTGTTATTGAAGCTAGTGGTTCAACCTCGACCCATTTAATGAAGTAGTGAATGGCTACTAGGAGGAACCTTTATTGCCCCGAGGCTGCTGGGAATGGGCCTATTAGGTCCATCCCCTATTTACCAAAGGGTAAGACAACTTGAATGGTGGTGAAAGGGTTGGTAGGAGCACGAGGGATGTCCCCATGGAGTTAGTAGTTGGGACACTTCTTTACCAATTCCGCGGCGTCATGCTTCAAGGAAGGCCAGTAATACCCGACCCTTAGAGCTTTCCCTGTATAGTTATGGCCCCTTGGTGGCTGCTGCAGGCTCCTTCATGGATTTCCCGGAGGATGTAGTTTCCTTCGAAGGGAGCTACACATTTGAGTAGGGGTGGGTATAAGAATTTTTGTACAAGTGGCCTTCATGCCAGATGAACCACCCCGCCTCCTCTTTAGGCTATTAGCCTCTTTCTCATTCGAAGGCAACAACCCGTCTCTCAGGTACCCGATAATATCTTCTATCCATGTGCCTGTCCTGTTGATGGTGTGTACTTGAAATGAATTGATGCTTGGCTGGTTTAGAACTTCCCAAATGATGGTTTGGGGGGTCAACCCCTCTGCTAAACTTGCCATGCTGGCCAAGGCATCAGCTTGCTGGTTCTCTGACCTCGGGAGGTGTTGTATGTTGAATGAGGATAGCTTCTTGATGAGCTCTCGGGTTTTGTTGAGGTACATCCTCATGTTATCTTCCTTGGCGTCATACTCCCCCGAGACTTGTCCCACTTTGAGGTCTGAATCTGATTTGGCCATTACCGCCTGGGCTCGCGAGTTGATGCAGATTTGGAGGCCTAGGATTACAACTTCGTATTCAGCCTCATTGTTCGAGGCCAGAAAGTAAAACTTCACAACATACTCCATTTTATCCCCGACTGAGGGAATGATCACAAGCCCGGCTCCGCTGCCAGCTTTGGTAGCTGAACCATCCAATTGTAACACCCACGACTCCCTTTCTTCTAGGTCAAGGGGTCGGGAGCTGCATTCACTGATGAAATCTACCAACGCTTTTGCCTTGATAGCTCTTCGAGGCTCATATTTCAGCCCGAATGCTGCCAACTGGTCCGCCCACTCGGTCATCCGAGTTGAATGATTTCTGCTTTCGATCACTTTTCTGATGGGTTGTCCTGTTAGGACCTTAATAGGGTGCGCCTGGAAATATGGTTTCAACTTCATACTCGCCATTACCAGCGCAAAAACCATCTTCTCGACCTGGTTGTATCTTCCTTTAGCCCCTCTATAAGCGTGGCTGATAAAGTATACTGCATGCTGAGCTCCTTCTCTTTCTGCTACAAGCACAACGCTGAGGGCGTATTCTGATGCCGACAGGTAAATGTAGAGCCTCTCCCCCGGTAAGGGTGATATGAGTTTGGGCAATGTAGCTAGGTGTTGTTTCAGCTGCTAGAAGGCGTGTTCAGCCTCCTCGTCCCAGTCAATCTCTTTCCTTTTGAGTGCCTTGAAGAGTAGTAAACTCTTGTCAGCTGAGCGGGATAGGAAACGTCCCAGTGCTGCTAAGCACCCTGTTAGCTTCTGAACTTCTCTAACATTACTTGGTGAAAACATGTTTAATACTGCATTGATCTTGTTGCGATTAGCTTGGATTCTCATTTCATCTACCAGGAACCTGAGGCATTTCCCCCCTTTTACCCCGAACACGCATTTCTTGGGATTTAGTTTCATGCCATGGCGTCGTAGGGTGCATGCTCAGCGTTTCCGCCAAATCCCCGACGTGGTCAGTTACCTTTTTGCTCTTGACGATCATATCGTCCACATATACCTCGATGTTCCTCCCGAGCTGCTCCTCAAAGACCTTGTAGCAGCATACGCCTTGGGCTGTAATAAATGTTGTATGTATTCGGTCCTTTTCCGCCATCGGCATCTGGTGATATCCCGCATTAGCATCCATGAAGCTGAGCAGCTCGTGACCGGCAGTTGAGTCAACCAACCTGTAACAGCCCACTCTTCCGAGCTGCTAGCGAAACACACTCAACAACCAGAAACTAGAATTTAACCCTCCATTAAATAAAATGACAGCGGAAAATATTCTTGTTTACACCAATAGCTCCGCTAAAATTCCCAAAAACTATATACAATGAAATATCGATAATCAACTACCTAATTACAAACTTAATCCATAATCCAAATCTTAATCTCGCTCCGGCCACTTCCAATTCCCAGCTCTTAATACTAAACCAACAAATTCAGAGAAGAAATGTAAAACAAACAAAATACTCGTAACCTTTACTTCATCCCATTAGAAACATTTTACTTATCAAACCATTTCCTTTCTGTTACAACGCTGGCATAGCTTATTCTCTTAAACAAATCAGTTGCAAGTACGGGATTCGGACAAACGCCGCCTTCAAGGTTCGTTATGGAGCCCAGTCATACTACCCCCGTGGTACGTTATGGAGCGTAGCCGACCGTATCAGGTCAAAAGAGTAACCGTCCTCCACCCATCTTGCCCACTTTCTATTTTCAATTCATAAACTAAGCCAGCAAAACAGTTGCGTATTCATATTATCGAATAACGTTTCCACAATCAACACATTCATAACTATAGCTATAGTACGAACTTATTTATCAAAACAGAACGGAGAAATCCACACACAGACATGGGCATAAGTAAATTATTTTACTGAACATAAAATTTACCTGAAATGCGATCCAAATTAAAACAATACAATCTCCTTCATAACTCCGAATGATACTTCACTCCAAAATGATGCTCCAATAATAACCTCACAACAATAACGATAATCAATAACCAATCTTAACTAATCTAATTAACTTCTTCAAATTAAACTAATTACTCTCTAATCCAACCACCATCAACAATAATAATTAAAAACCGTTGTCAATCTAATCCCAATTACAAAGTACAACCATAACTAATTCTCAATTCAAAAATAATATCCACTTAACATTCTAATTTCCTTCATCCTCAACTCATAACTATCACCCTAACTTATTGAATTAAACTATCTAAACTTGGCTAACAACAACAATTAAACCAATAAGAAACTAATTTCGACAATCGATTAATCAAAATAAAACAACAATAGCAGGCTAGTTTTAATATACCCCACCAACCCATAAATGGAGTTTTTGAATCAGCAATAGGAGAACAAAAGAATTTCAGTTAACACAACAACAACACACAGCAACAATGAACACCAGCAGCACCACCTAGTCAGGTGGCAGAACCACCGCCTCAACCCATCAACAACCACAAACGAAGGAGAGAGAGGGTTCAACAGCCAGGAGGAAGAACAAGGGAGAGCGGCAGCGAGTAGTGGAACCACAACAGGAGCAGCGACCAATAACAACGAGCAACAGCAACAAACAACAGAGGAGAGAGAAAACACGAAGAGGCAGGAGCCACGAGGACGGCGGCACAACGCCAGCTTGCAGCGGCACACCAACAACAGTTATAGAAGAGGGGGGAGAAAAACAGGGGTAACAACGACCCAACAGCGACACCAAGGCAACAAATGCGCGAAAGGTCCAACAATTAGCACAGCTCCGACGAGCTTGGGAACACCGGCGAGCTTAAGCAGCAAATTGAGGAAGAGGAAGAGAGATTGGGTTCAAGGTGAGAGAAAATGGATGCGGGTATGGGGTTTCACGGAAGAGAGAAAGATTTTGGGGTTTGGGGATTTCTTTTTGGGGTTTATCCAACCGAAAGAAAAAGGGAAGGGAAGGTTTTTGTACTTTCCAAATCGGCAAAGAAAAAGAAAGAAGCAAGGACGGAAACTGACTTTGACTTCCTATTTGTGCAAATACGCCCCAACTAATTACACATAAAACCCAAAATATAAAATAATAATAATAACCTCATCAAATTAAATAAGTATTACAACACGACAATTGAAAATAATACTCCACAACTCAAGTAAAATGAGAGTTTCCAAAACATAATTAACTTAATAATTATAATTAGCTTTTAAATAAACGTTCTTAAAAATGGGACTATTACATACTACCACCCTTATTAAAAGTTTTATCCTCAAAACTTGGAAACAATAAGTTAAAGAAAACCAAAATCTCAAGCTCCTAAGATATTAGGCATCCAAACCTCAATTCTACCATCAACTTTTGTATCTTTACTTCAACTTGACTCGCGAAATCAAGGAGCAAAGAAAACAAAAGGGGTAAAATATTCGGTATGGGATTCCAGTCATCTATTTGCAGAGATCTTGTTTGAAACATGATGTCGAAGCTATTTCTTTATTGTCCGGGCAACTAGCTGCTCTCAACCAGAAGATTGATTCCTTGAAGCTAGGTAATGACTCCTCCCATATGAGTGTTAATGCGATGGCTAGTGCTTCTAATTATATTGCTCCCATTTGTGATGCTTGTGGGATACCTGGGCACAACTGTCAAGAGTGCCCTGCACTCCTATCTCCTAATGTCGGGAGCAACTGTGAGGCGGTTAATGCGTTTAAGTCACAACCTATGGCCCAGTTCAATCCATATTCTAACACTTACAACCCCGGGTACAGAAATCACCCCAACCTCTCATATCGGAGCAATAATGTGTTGAATCCTCAACCTCAACAACCATATGTCCCACAGAATCAGGTTCAACAATATCAACCTCAACAACAAGCTCCTCCTGGCTTTCAGAGAAATCAAGCTCCACAACCACCTGCTCCTCCTACTGACCCCGCCATGACAGAGTTGAAGAATATGATGTTTCAGATGCAGAAAGGTTTTAATGCCTTTCAAGCCGACACAAAGGCTCAGTTGGAAAACTTGGGTACGCATAACAAGATGTTGTTGACTCAACTAGCTCAGTTGGCTAGTTCTTCTGCTAGTAGGCCACCTGGATCATTACCTTCGCAGCATATGCAACCAAGAGATACTGCCAATGCCATCACTCTTAGGAGTGGAGCGCAGTATGATAGTCCAGAGATGCCTAAAGATGATCCGGTTAGCTCCGACAAGGATGAAGCTGTCACTGACAATTCTACAGCTCCTAAGGATGTCAGCCATGCAGAGAAGCAGACAGTAGCTGAAAAAGTTTCACCTCCCACTCCTGTGATCAAGGTACCGTTCTCCAATAGACTATTGAAGACTAAGCTTGATCATCAGCTCGGTAAGTTTTTGGAGATAGTGAAACATCTGCGCAGTAACTTGTTCCTTTTACTGAACTTATTACTCAAGTTCCTGCATATGCTAAATTTTTGAAAGAAATTCTGACTAGGAAAAGAGCCTTTAATGAAATTGAGACTGTAGCTTTCACTGAAGAATGTAGTGCTCTTTTGCAAAACCAATCCCCACCTAAATTGAAAGACCCGGGGAGTTTCTCTATCCCTTGTAACATTGGCACCATTTTTATCGATAAGGCTTTATGTGATTTGGGTGCTAGTGTTAGTGTCATGCCCCTTACTGTATGCAAAAAACTTGACATGGGAGATTTAAAATGCACCAATATTACTCTTCAAATGGCTGACCGTTCTGTCAAATACCCCTTAGGTATCTTAGAGGACGTCCCTGTGAGAGTAGGTAAATTTTTTATTCCTGTGGATTTTGTTGTGCTTGACATGGAAGAGGATACTCAGATCCCAATCATTTTAGGGAGACCATTTCTTCATACTGCTGGAGCTGTCATAGATGTCAAGAATGGTAAATTAACTTTGACTGTGGGGGATGACAAGGTGACCTTTAGTTTAACCAATGCCTTGAAAAGTCCCATGCTAGAGGAAGCCTGTTATAGAATTGATGTCATTGATGTGCTAGTTAACGATGACATGCCTCAATCCCTTCTGCGGGATCCTTTGGAGGCTTTGCTTTGTTTTGCATCTTCTATAGGTGATGGTAATCCCTTGAGTGCTGCCGCGGATGACTGGGAAGCGGTTCTAGCATGTGAAGAGCTTCACGGTATTACCACTCATGACCAGGAACGGTTAGTATATGATACTCAACCGGTAGAGGTAAAGAAACCTGAACTGAAACCCCTTCCCTCTTCTATGCGCTATGCTTTTCTGGATGAATCTGAAAACTATCCTGTGATTGTTAGTGCTTCATTGAATGATGGTCAAATGTTTCTACCTTTGTCTGTTTTGAAAAAACATAAACAAGCCATTGGATATAATATTGATGATTTGAAAGGCATAAGCCCTGACTTCTGCATGCATAGAATTCACTTAGAGGATGATCATCGTCCTAGTATACAAGGCCAACATCGTTTGAACCCCAATATGCAGGAAGTGGTTAAGAAAGAGGTCATGAAATTGCTTGATGCTGGAATCATCTACCCCATTGCTGATTCTAAGTGAGTCCAGTTCAAGTAGTTCCTAAAAAGGGAGGTACGACTGTTGTTAAAAATGAAAAAAAATGAATTAATTGCTACAAGAGTAGTAACTGGTTGGCGTATGTGCATTGACTATAGGAAATTAAATGTTGCCACCAAGAAGGATCACTTTCCCCTCCCCTTCATTGACCAAATGTTGGAAAGGCTAGCTTGTCATTCTTATTTTTGTTATCTAGATGGGTATTCTGGTTTCTTCCAAATCCCTATCCACCCAAATGACCAGGAGAAGACCACATTTACCTGCCCTTATGGTACCTTTGCCTATCGAAGGATGCCATTTGGATTATGCAATGCCCCCGCCACCTTCCAACGTTGTATGATGGCCATTTTTTCTGAGTTCATTGAGTCCATTATGGAAGTGTTTATGGATGACTTTAGCGTGTATGGAATTGATTTTGATGCATGTTTGCTAAATCGGCTAAAGTTTTGAAAAGGTGTGAAGATGTCAATCTTGTCCTGAACCGGGGAGAAGTGCCACTTCATGGTTACTGAAGGAGTGGTACTTGGTCATATTATCTCTGAACGTGGCATCCAGGTGGATAAAGCAAAAATTCAAGTGATTGAGCAATTACCCCCTCCTGTGAATGTAAAAGGGGTGCGAGGTTTCCTTGGTCATGCGGGGTTTTATCGCCGCTTCATCAAGGATTTCTCTAAAATTGCTAAACCACTTACTCAGTTGCTCCTCAAGGATGCCCCGTTCCTGTTTACTGATAACTGTCTTATATCTTTCAGCAGGATCAAGCAAGCTTTTGATTACTGCTCCGATCATTCGATCTCCGGATTGAAACCTTCCTTTCGAGATTATGTGTGATGCTAGCGACTATGCTGTGGGAGCTGTGCTTGGTCGAGGAAGGGCAACATTCTCCATGAGATATACTACGCTAGTAAGACCCTAGATGAAGCTCAGTTAACTATGCCACAACCGAGAAAGAGCTTCTAGGCGTGGTCTATGCACCTGGACAAGTTCGAAACTTATTTGTTGAGGTCTAAGGTCATTGTTTATACTGACCATGCTGCATTGAAGTATCTCCTAGCCAAAAAGGAGGCCAAACCTAGACTCATTCGGTGGATTTTGCTGCTCCAAGAATTCGATTTAGAGATCGAGAGACAAAAAGGAGCGAGAAAATGTAGTGGGCGATCATCTCGTCCGTTTGCAGTATGAAGACATGGAAGAAGGTCTACCCATTGATGACTCATTTCCGATGATAAGCTCCCGCGAGTCACTTCGTCACCCCGTGGTATGCCGACTTCGCCAACTTTTGTGTGAGTGGCCGACTCCCCGCAGCCGAGTTACCAGCGAGAGGAAGAAATTCCTCCATGAGGCTAAAAAGTATTTACGGGACGACCCTCTACTGTACAAGCTTTGCGCCGACACCATCAATAGGCGATGTATTCCCGAGAATGGGAGGTGCATGACATTCTCAAGCACTCCCACTCCCCGCCATGTGGAGGCCATGCCGGGGCCCTCCAAAACTGTTGCTAAGGTACTTCAACTGGTTTTTTTGGCCTACTTTATTTCATGATGCTAGTACCTTTGTTAAGTCCTCGTGATGCATGCCAACGAACGGGAAATATTTCCCGAAGACATGAGATGCCTCAAACCCCCGTTTTGGAAGTTGAATTATTTGATGTATGGAGTATTGATTTGATGGGGCCCTTTCCCTCTTCCTCTGGCAATAATTTCATACTTGTTGCTGTTGATTATGTGTCTAAGTGGGTAGAAGCCCTTGCATCACCAACTAACGACTCTAAAGTCGTTATGAAAATGTTTAAAAAGATTATCTTTCCAAAGTTCGGGGCACCAAGGGTTGTCATAAGTGATGGTGGATCTCATTTTCATAAACGCACTTTCGAGGCTCTGCTTAAGAAGTATGGTGTCTACCATAGGACTGGCCTAGCTTATCACCCTCAGACAAGTGGGCAGGTAGAAGTGTCTAATCGTGAGATAAAGACTATTTTGGAGAAAGTGGTAGCTAAATCTAGGAAGGATTGGAGTGACAAATTAGATGACACCTTATGGGCTTACGAAGCGCTTTTAAGACCCCTATTGGCACCACCCCTTACAAGGTTAGTTTATGGGAAAGCATGTCACCTACCTGTTGAGCTAGAGTACAAGGCTTTTTGGGCTGTTAAGGAGCTGAATTTTGATGCTAAGTTAGCAGGAGAAAAACGCCTTTTGCAGATTAATGAACTTGATGAACTCCGGCTGAATACTTATGATAGTTCGCGTCTCTACAAAGAGCGCACTAAGAGATGGCACGATAAGAAAATTTTGAGTAGAGAGTTCTCAATTGGTGACAAGGTCTTATTGTACAACTCTAGATTAAAACTTTTTCCTGGAAAGTTGAAGTCTAGATGGTGCCGGTCCATTTTACGGTCACTAATGTTAACAAGTTTGGTTCTATTGAGGTGATGAATGCAACAGGTGACAAATTCAAGGTTAATGGCCAACGCTTAAAGCTTTATCATACAGGAGCTCTTGCTGGATCTGTGGAGGAATTATACCTCCAACCCCCTTCCCCTTCTGTTTGAGGGATGCAGCATTATGGTCGTGCGGGACCCTCATAAACCAGCGCTAATCGGGAGGCAACCCGATTTTCCCTTTCCTTTTCTTCTTTTTCCTTAGTATAATTTTGTTTTTTGTTTTTCTAGTTTTTGTAGTATAGGTGAGAGAGTGAGAGGGTATTGATCATTACATTGAGGTTATATGTGTGCAGGATTTTTGGTTTCCGATGATAGCGAGGCTCGTTTTTCATGGAAAATATTGCAAAATCAAGAAACGTGCAAGTTCCGGAAGTCGCCCGATGAGATCGGGCTCCTCCGCCCGATCGGTCCCGTGAAGAATTCATGACAGAAATAAAAAAAGAGAAGCGCCCGATCGCATCGGGGCATATGGCCCGATCGGGCGTTCGCCCGTCAACGAAAAAATAATCCGCCCGACTAAGCCGGGCTCTTTCGCCCGATCGGGCAAGACACCGTCAGGTTGATTGGACGACAAAACACTTTCGCCCGATGAAATCGGGCACCACCGCCCGATCGGGCCCGTAACAGATTTTTGGCGTCCCACTTCAGTTTTTTCGCCCGATGAAATCGGGCTCCACACGCCCGATCGGGCTTCGTGCCGGCCTGTCATTAAGCACGGGATTTCCCCACTCCTTTTCCTCATTCACACCCCATCTCTCTCTCTCTCTTCTTCAAGCCCTAACCCCAACTCTCTCATCTTCTTCCCCAAATTCTCCATCCACCATTAGCAACCTCCAATCCAAGCTACTTAGCTCTCCACAAAAATCAATCCTCTCATCTCCCCTATCAATTACCCACTCCATCATCTTCATTTTTTTTCTCTTTCACTCCATCTCTCTCATCCACCCCATTCCACATTCAATCCCCCATTAAAGTGAGTGTGACATCTCTACAATTTTTTTCAAGCATCATGTCTTCAAGGCGGCGTCGCGGATCCGGCACCGGACCACCACAACCACCACCACCACCACCACCACGGGACGAGACTTTCCCGGATGTCATCTTTTCGTCGACAGAGCAACGTGAACGGTTTCAGCGCCTAAAAGGGCGTGAGGTGAGTCCTACCCATTTCCTTGATAATGAATTTTTAAATAAATTGGGTATTGCTTCTGACTTCAAAGATTTCATGAAAATAATCGGCATAGAATCTTTCTTTTCTGTCCATGTTAATACCTATCCTGTACTGGTCTATGAATTTTATAGCAGTCTTAAGGTTACCAAACCCCGAACTGGACCTGTATCATATGTATCCTTTAGACTGCTCAATCAGGATTTCCACCTCACTTTGCCAGAATTTGCACGGGTACTACGAGTACAATGTGGTGGGGAGATTGGGCACCCCCCTAACTACCATCATCGTAGCACGTATTTTGCCATCACAGGTGATGGTAATGACTTCACCCTGCAACACTGCAAGGGTAAATTCATCCACCAACCCATCTTTAAAATGTGGGTTCGATTTATGTCGCAGACACTATTTGGGAGGGTGGAAGGACAATTAATAAGGGGGGATGAACTCTACCTAATTGGCAGCTACATGCTTAAAGGGACGCCCGACCATTTTCAATATAACATCCCTCATCATGTTGCGCTCCAGATGGAGCGTATTGCCACCACTTACCCCAAGAGGAGAGCGGACGGTACTTTGACCTCTCGGGCTATTGTAAATGGGGGGTTAGTGACTCTTTTTGCTAGGAAAATTCCTGGTTTTGATGAGTCTCGCTACCAGCCAGCCCTAGGACCCACCATCCTGGATTATGCTTTCTTCGATCGCCTCCATTGGTTAGCGAGGGCTGGGGATAAATATCAATGGCGCATTAACGGGAGGCGCTCTATTGAGTTGCCTAGTCCCTTAGCCAAAATTCGACCGGGCGGCCCCATTACCACCTTCCCATAGCCGGTTCCGACTTTTCCACCCCCCATCCCCGACATTCCCCAACGCACATTTCACCGTCGCCCCCCTCATCCTGCTGATATTGCCTCTACTTCGATGCTCCCCCTCCCCCATATTCTACTGCTCCTGCTCCTTCTTTTGATTTTCAGGGAATGATGAGCATGCTCCAGCGGATAGAGTTTGGTATCACTGCCAACTGTACCGCTATTCAGAACATCGGTCAGCAGGTTGATGCCAACTCCTTCCTTCTCCAGAGCCTCAGCCAGCGTGTTGATACATTGTCCAATGATCAACACCTAGCTCTGTATCCCCCGTACGATGACTACGTCAGACGGCATACGATTGCGAAACGGATGCCCACCCATCCCGGCACTCTTGGAACCCGAATTACAGCCGGCCCGGGGGTCCGAAGTAGTAGGGGTGGCGGAGGTGAGGATGGTGGAGGTGAGGATGATGGAGGTGAGGATGATGGAGATGCGGATGATGATGGTGAGGACATTTCTATGGATGGGCGATATCCATGCGTTCCTTTCCCTTGTTGCACTGAGGCCATTGCCACGTTCGGCTTGGGGGGGACTTCGTAAGTATTAGTATTATTTTTCTTTTTGTTTTTACTGCATTTTAGGATAGTTAAGGTAGGTTATTTGCTTTGAAAAAATGAAAAATCACAAAAAAATGAAATATTGCTGAAAAAACACAAAAATACGAGTTGAATTCGAATAGTTTGATTGCTTCCCTGTGCCCCGAACTTTGCTTTGAAAAAAATGATTTAACTCATTATACTGGATAGTTGGGCATTTATGATTGGGACGTTGTGATGTGATCTTTGACTGCCTTGATCTTGAGTGAATTTTGATGATAAAGTGCCTATTTTAACTGCATGCTTGAATTGGTTAGATTGTGAGGATTCATTCTAGCCCTCGGATTTATCTCTATATCCGATATATTCTTATGTGTTAGTTCCTCGTAGCATTCTTATCTTGGTTTTGGCATTGTACTCGTTGAGTTCTGGTAACTTTAGGCATGTGCTGTGATAGAGGCGTTCATTTGTCTAATTTTAAGCCTCAGAGTTGCTTAATGAATTTTTTTCCCCTAGCCCCGCTGAGCCTAATGACTTATTTTTGGATCTATATTAAACCACATTACACACCTTGAGCCTTTACATTGACTATTGTCCCAAGCCTAGCTTGGGGGAGCATTTGTTAAGTTTATATCATATTGTGTGGTTGATTCCGTAGGGCGGTTGGAAAATAATGATATGGTTGTACAAAGAAACGAAAGAAAAAGAAAAATAAAGTGAAAGAAAGAAAGAAAAAAAAATTTGATAGTGAAAAATCTGAAAAATTTCTATGATCTTTACTCGTTAACTATCAAAAGTGTTAGAAATTATGTTGAAAATGACAATTATTGGTTGGTTCGTGAAACTTCAAAAGTTGGTTATTATCTTGGTTATGTTGCTGTTGCCATGGGAGTTGTTTCGACCACACTTAGTCCTACTAGTGTTTTTTTGCTCCCCTTTCTTGGCTTTTCCACCACATTTCCTAAATAATTTCCGTACCTTTGCCCGAGCCTCATTACAACCCTGATAAAGACCTTTTGAGCACATGTTTGATTGTATATTGGAATAATACTGAGTCAATATGCCAAAGTTGAATATTAAGTTTGTTATTTGAGTCGACCTGATTAGGATGAGCGATATTATACCTTTTTAAACACATGAAAGTGTGAGTGGGAAGGGCTATTATGGTTGGGTTGGTGAGCGATCGGGCACATATTTTGCCTGCCACAAAATTGAGAGGAGTGACACCTCGGTGAGCACCTTTTCAAGATTTGCATGATATGTAGGGCGGCTACGTTTGATGGTTTACTTAAGTGATTGGTAGTCAGGTGATCTGAGCAACTCAACTTGAATTTTGCTTGCTTGAATGATTTTGAGTTGGAAATAATTGACTTTAAACTTTTCCATCTGAGGGGTGAAGCAATCCTATTCTTATTCCTGTTGTGCTTTGCTTGAGGACAAGCAAAGGTTTAGCTTGGGGGAGTTTGATGTGATGGTTTAATATAGTGTTTTTCCCCCTGTATTTGAGCTAAAATGTGTATCAATGGTGCTCTTAGGAGCCATTTTATTCTAACTCTCTCCATCTAGTTGTGGTTTTCTGTTCTGTGTCTGATTGCAGGTTTTAGGGAGTTATCTCTCTATTTTCTACAACTATCTGACTATTTCACTAGACTGGAGAGGTTCGAAGACATATTTGATGAGCTCCAAAGTCCACAAGATACTTTTTGGGATCTCTGAGCGAAGAAGCATTGAAGCCTTGGCGTTTGAAGCCAAGGAATGAGTATCGGACCTGAGCCCGATCGGGTCGGGCGCCACACTCCCGATCGGGCGGTCATCGGCAGGGGATACAGAAGATAAGCGTCGTTGCGGGCCCGATCTCATCGGGCGTCCTTGGCATGTTATGCGCCTGTCCCTGGAACCTCTGGTGTGCGGCCCGACTCCATCGGGCGGGTCGGCCCGATGTCATCGGGCGAGGTCCTGTTTTGATCCCAGCTGCTACGTTTGAGCCCGATCTCATCGGGCTTAGTTTGCCCGATCGGGCGACTGACTCCACGCACTCATTTAATGATTTTCGGGCACTAAGTATAAAGAGGAAAGTTAGAACATTTATTAAGGATCTTTGTTTTAGCTCTTAATTTCTCATAGTTTCTCTCAAGAACCCTAGCTTTTTACTACTTTTCATTGTGATTCAAGTTTGAACCTTTGGATTATTCGCAAGTTTAATATAGTTCATTAATTTGGTAATCTTCTTCCTTGTTCTTTTCAATATTATTTGCTTCTCTATTATTGATTAGAGTAATCTCTTAATTATTTGCAACAGTTCAAAGTATGGATTTTTATATGAAATTTGTTATTGTTTTCTCAAGCATGAGTGAGTAGTTTTATTTCTAGGATTGTGGGGATCTATGTATGCAATGAAGGATTGATAGATTAGTATAATTACCCTTTATTTCAATTGTGTCCTGTGATTGAATCGTTCATGCTAGATTTATGAATTAGGCCTGATTTGTATTTCTACTACCGCAATATTGAATCTGCTTCGAGAGGAGAGATTTCGTATAGGCTTTCAATCATTAGGCATAGTGATCCTTGACCATGCGAGAGCGGCTAGGTGATCTTTGAGGGAGGTAATGTTCGAGAGAAATTACATGTGCACTAGATAAATTGACTTATTGGGTGATTATTATTCGTCTCTGATTTCCTGAATTGTATGCATAGTGATCCATAATCCTAGTTCTTTATTAATTGATTATTATCTTCATATTTAGTTCTATCATTTGCCTATTAGTTTAGTCACACACCAATTTTCATCAGATTTAGTTAGTATAATATTAGAATTCAGATATAATAGTATAACTTTCTCCCTGTGGATTCGATCTTGTTAGTGGACTTTAGGTTATTTTTGATAAGGTGATACGACTTTAGCCTGTCAGCTCCCGAGTTGATGCAGATTTGGATGGCTAATATTAGAGCTTCGTATTCAGCCTCATTATTTGAGGCCAGAAAGTTGAACTTCTCAGCATACTCCATTTTATCCCCGACTGAGGCAATGATCACAAGCCCGGCTCCTCTGCCAGCTTTGGTAGCAGAACCATCCACTTGTAACACCCACGACTCCCTTTCTTCTAGGTCAAGGGGTCGGAAGCTGCATTCACTAATGAAATATGCCAACGCTTGTGCCTTGATAACTCTTCGATGCTTATATTCCAGCCCGAATGCTGCCAACTGGTCGGCCCACTCGGTCATCCGAGTTGAATGATTTCTACTTTCGATCACTTTTCTGATGGGTTGTCCGGTTAGGACCTTAATAGGGTGCGCCTGGAAATATGGTTTCGACTTCCTACTCGCCATTACCAGCGCAAAAACCATCTTCTCGATCTGGTTGTATCTTACTTCAGCCCCTCTATAAGCGTGGCTGATAAAGTATACTCGAGGCTGAGCTCCTTCTTTTTCTGCTACAAGCACTGCTCTAAGGGCGTATTCTGATACTGATAGGTAAATGTAGCGCATCTCCCCTGGTAAGGGTGACATGACTTTGGGCAATGTTGCCAGGTGCTGTTTCAGCTGCTGGAAGGCGTGTTCAGCCTCCTCATCCCAGTCAAACTCTTTCCTTTTGAGTGCCCTGAAGAACAGTAAACTCTTGTCAGCTGAGCGGGATAGGAAACGTCCCTGCGTTCCTAAGCACCCTGTTAGCCTCTGAACTTCTCTAACATTCCTTGGTGAAGACATGTTTAATACTGCATTGATGTTGTTGCGATTAGCTTTAATTCCCCTTTCATCGACCAGGAACCCGTCGTAGGGTGCTCAACGTTTCAGCCAAATCCCCGACGTGGTATGTTGTCTTTTGCTCTTCACGATCATATCGTCCACATATACCTCCCGAGCTGCTCCTCAAAGACCTTGTTGATTGTTCGTTGATAAGTAGCCCCTGCGTTCTTGAGGCCGAAGGGCATCATTTTGTAGCAGTATACGCCTTGGGTTGTAACAAATGTTGTATATATGGGGTCCTTTTCCGCCATCGGGATCGGGTGATATCCCGCATTGGCATCCATGAAGCTGAGCAACTCGTGACCGACAGTTCAGTCAACCAACCTGTCAATCTTTGGTAGGGGATGATTTTCTTTTGGACATGCCTTGTTCAAGTCGGTGATGTCCACACACATGTGCCAAGCTCTCTTGCCCTTTTTCACCAGAACCACATTGGTCAGCCACTATGTGTACTGGCATTCTTCAATAATGCCCACCTCTAGCAACTTCTTAACTTCTGCTGCATTCCTCTCGTGCCCTTGATGCCTGAGTTTGTGCTTGATGGGCCAGAATCCCTCCTTGATAATTAACTCGTGGGATGCGAAGTCGGGGTTGAGCCCCTGCATGTCAGAGGCAGTGTAAGCAAACATGTCTTTGTATTCATGCAAGATATTGATGAGTTTTAACCTGATCTCGGGACTGAGGTTTTTGCCAATCCTCACCCCATGCCCGAGGCCTTCATTAAGCATTATCGCTTCATCTTCCTCGACTTATAGGCTTCTTCCCTTTTCCCTTTTCCCCAAGTCTTACATCCAATTTTACATACCCGAGGGGATATATTGATCCTCCCTCGAAGCCTATCAGCGGCTGACTGTTCGGGGTTACGTCTTTCTCAGTATACTTGAGCTTGCGGAACTAGTCTAGGGTGATGAGGTATGCGAAGGAGCCATTATGGACTAGAATCCTCTTAACACGGGAGTTGGCAATCTTCATTTCAATGACACGGGGGTCATCGTGGTGGGTATGAATGTGCCGTTCAGGCTCCCCAAACGTCATGACGGGACATCTCGTCCTCAGTGGTTCAATTTCAAGGATATGCTGCTTAATTGCTTGGAGGTGGGCCTTGCGGGCTCGGCTGGTTATGCCGCTCGAGGCATGCATGTCCTCCTGCTATCACCCCGACATACCCGTCGGTGTTGTCGCTGTCATTTTTTTCTTCCTTCTCTTTTCCGTTCTCTTCCCGAGAGTGCTTGATGTACCTGTCCAACTTCCCTTGATCAGCCAAGTGATCCAAGGCCTTCTTTAATTCCCGACAATCCTTAGTGGTATGCCCGCATTCTCGGTGGTATTCACACCACTGCCGTTGATCCCTTCTTTTCATTGAGGTCCTTATAGGGGGAGGGATGGGCAATACCGACTTATACTTCAGATCTAGATAGATCTCACGTCCATTTCTGTTGAAGCGGGGGTCATTCCCAATATTTGTAGTTCTCGGGAGGAGTTGTTGATTGCTTTTGTTGGATTCCTGATAAGGGGTTTCTTCCTTTCTTTCCTTTAACTACTCTATAACAAGCTTGCAGATGTCCGAGGCTTGAATGAATTTCTGGGCCCGACTCATGTCCTCGATGAATGTGGTGCCCTCATTCTCGGCCAAGGACCATCAAAACTTGCCCTGCCACAGCCTCGACATCAAGGCGGTGAAGGCTACCCCGTCTTGGAGATCGGTGATCTTTAGGGATTCTTCATCGAACTGTTTATTATAGTCTGCAGACTTTCGTGCTCCTGCTACTTGATTGACATTAAATGAATGCTCGTCTTCTTATGCCGACGCCCGACAATGAAATGTTGGTGGAACAATGCTTCTAACACAGAAAAGTTTGTGATAATGCCGGGGGAGAGTCCCCAGAACCAGTTGAGTGCTAGCCCCTTGAGAGTTGTCGGAAAATAGAGACACTAAACTGCTTCGCATCCGGTTTGCACGCTCATCTGGGCCTTATAGGCCGCCATATGATCATAGGGTCATTGTTTCCCGAATTCGTCTCAATCAGGAGAGCCTTGACCTTTCATGGGTTGGGTACCTCCATTATCTCCCGACTGAATGGTGTCATAAAGTTGAGCACTCCTCTATTAACCAATACAGGGCACCTGTTTCGGAGGGCCCCGAGTCTCCTTCTCCTTCAGCTCTAGTCTTTTTGGACCCGAGAGGGGATCCTTCCCGCCCTCTTTTAGGAGTCCGAGAATGGGCTTGTTCCTTTTGGTGGTCTTCTCCTGATTGGCCCTCTAGGAGTTAAGTAGGTTTTGGGCATCTTGTTCCATCCGCGCGTCTACGATTTTCTTCAATAATGCGTCGGGCATCAGAACTTGGGGTCCTATGAGAGTTAGCCTGTCGGGATCTCTCTCCTCCCACTCGTTGCCTGTCCCGGTTAGGGACTTGAGTGTTTGGATCACCCCTGGCTTGAGGCTCTCCCTAGGTAAACTCTCGAGGTTCACTTTGGTTGAGCTGAGGGATTCCCGCTATGAGTTCCTGCAAGCGGCGTTGCATATTCGCGTTCAACTGCTGAGCTATCCTCTTTATGTCCGCCCTGGTGATGGTAGGCGGATCAGGCTGGAATCGTTCTCGGGAAATGGTTCGCTCTTCGTTACGAGGACTGGATTCCTCGTCATCGAGGGGAAGTGATTCGACTAGCACATTGGGTTATTGGGACGGAATCAGGGTTGGTTGGGGCGGTAGTGAAGCTCAGGTAGTTTTTCCTTCGGGGTGCCATGTGGCTCTCGGTACGTAGCTGAGATGTAGTATCCCCACAGACGGCGCCAAGCATTTTCTGCCTAGAAACTAGTCAAATGAGTTAAGTGTGTTTAGAGAGGTTAAAATCCCGAGTTGGAATGTAATCCCGAGTCTTGTCACTTGAGGTCCTGCAAAACAATGAAAACTGGCCTGGGGGTGTTCCCAAGAAAGACCCACCGACGCTCAAGTCAGTTCAGATTGAGGTAAAGAGAGAAAGTGAGTAATTGGAGAGAGAGATGCTCTGGTTTTTTTTAGGTCGTAATTCAATACCTGCTCATTGATTGGGCTTGCTGCTTTTATAATGTTGGGGATTTCCCAGACAAGAAACCCTATTACGGAACATCCATGTCTGTAGGAAAGTTGTCTCCCTTTTATGGTAAAGTTATTCTTTACCCAAAGAGCTGATGGGCCCCTTGGGAGCATGCAGATCAGGTCTTTCAAGTGGGCTTGGCATAACACTGTTGGACCAGATCATGGGTCCAAACAGTAAATAAAAATAAAAAATTAATTTATTATTGTTTCGTCTACTTGTCCAACAATTAAGTTGTAGGCTTAGCTTCCTTGTCGAGCAAGTAAATTAGTATCTTGAGTGTTCTTCAGCTGGAGACTTGTGCAACGATGTCTGAATCTGCTTAGTTCTTGGTCTGGGCTCAGCTCCCGAACCTGCAAAAAGGGACCCACCCTGGAGGTTTGGGTGGAGGTTTCCCCTCCGATGCTTAAGTCAGATATCAGGAGTAGTGAGATAAAGTAGAGATAGAAAGAGAAAGTGAGAGAGTATTTTATCAGAGTAACTTTGCAATGTTTGCATTGAATGCCTTTTCTCCTGATTTCTGGAGTATTTATAGTGATAGCAAGTTGACAGCTAACCTTAAAAACTGACCTACAATAGTGGCCTCTGATTGGTTGAGGAATCAGATCATGACACGTGGTAGACCAGGACTGGTGGATGTCTATTAACCACTCTCCTTCAGCCATCTTGTACTGCTGGGCTCTGACTGTTGGGCCAGAACATAAACCTTTTAACTCAGCTGAGTGTAGCCTAGAGATTCACGACTTTTCTCCTTTTTAACTAGGGTGACACGTGTACGACTCTGATGAGCCCAAGTGTCTTCAAGAGAGCCGTAGATGTTAGACTATAACATTTGCCCCTAAAAGGGCTTTTACTGTCGGCCCATCAGACGGTTAAGTCCCTTTTACCCTCAAGGTAGTTCAATTTGAAATGAAGTGACGTGCCTTCTTCTGGGTTCTACTAGTCATATTCGACCGTTGTATTCTCTTTTCGGTCATTCTTGACCGGCTCCGCAGGTTTCTTATTCCTCTATATATAACCTTGGTGTGAAGACATTTAATCATTTAACAATTCGAACGAATTTTTCTAGAGAGAGAAGCTCTGCGAATTTCCTAGAGAGAGAGAGAGTCATCGTCCAGCTTCAGCATTCTTCACCGAATCGCCCAGACGTTCTTAGCAGGTATCGTTTCTTTGATCTTTTCATTCTTCTTTATTCTTTATTTTTTTCTTAGAAAATCAATAAAATGGAATCATCTTCGTCAAATAATCCTAGCCGACCAAGAGCTTGTCTTGACCCTAGAACCGATACTTCTTCTTGGCACATTCTAGAGTTGGGCCTCTTCTGGCCGAGTACATATATTTTCATAGTTTTGGCCGAGAAAGTCAGACGACCCAGTCTTTACCTGTGCAGGGTAATCTGGCGCGCGTCAAGCAAATGACCCGTCTAAGACGAAAAGCAATAATCCCATCAAATAGCTCGGATATGGAGGAATCCACTGGACGGGTGCCAGATGAGGCAAGAGAGGCCCAAAGTGCTCAGCCTTTGGACAGGCCTCCTTTTGACAATGATGCAGAAGACTCCGAAATAAAACCTGAGACCAGTACTTCTGGCAGGGACGCCGATATGGCGGAGATCGGCGAAGGTAATAATGGTAACGATTCTGAGGCTGCCGAAGAATCAGACGAGGCCTCTACTACCTCGTCGGAGATTAGAAGACGTTTAGGTCCCCTTTCTGATCCTGGCTTCATTTTGGTCAACCGTAAGTGGTTAGAGAAACTAGGACCAGATCCTAATTACTTATCGTCTTTCATGCCCATGCCGGGCTTTTCCTTTGTCATTCCTAATAAAGACGCGACGATCCTGAGCGCTCCCAGGAACCATTTCGCCGTCTATGAACTGGCCTTAGATGCGGGATTGAGGTTTCCCCTCCATGATTTCATAGAACAAGTGCTGCAGCACTACCATATCGGCCATAATCAGTTGGCTCCAAACGCTTGGCACAACGTCCTGACGTTTATTGTCGTTTGCGAGCTACGCGGCCTAGCCCTTTCTCTTCAGGCCTTTACCCACATCCATTATGCGGCCAAGGTACCTGGGGTCGTGGACGAGACATGGCTCAGCATCTGCAACCGCCCTGGCTTCCTGACGGCTTGGAAGAAGCCATCGAAGATGCATGAATGGAAAGCCGATTTCATATTTTTAAAGACGGTCAATGATTGCGCTACTGAGAGCTATAGATTCTATAATCGGTCCGTCACAAATACGGGACGGAAGCAGTCCTGGCTGGACCTGGAGGATAATTTCGATGAAGAAGTTGTGGAGTACTTCAGAACAAAAGAGTACTCCAGGCCCGGCCAACGATCTTTTAAAGGGCCATCCAACTGGATACCCTTTAAGGAAATGTTTTACCAAGACGACTTCTTGGTTGCTGCCGGCTTGCGGTTGGCCGATGATAAAGGTATATATTTGAAATCATCCAAGTAAAACTCTTCGTCTATAATTCATTTTATGAACACATTTTTATTCTTTGCAGACTCGGCCAGACAACGCCTGAAAGCATCTTGGACGGGGGAAATCAGCATGTCCAAATTTACAGACAACCTGTGGAAGGAGAATGCAAAGAGTAGTGCCGAGAAGAGGGCCGAAACATTGGTAATACAAAATTATTTAATTTTTTTTTTTGTTTTTGTCGAGTATCATTTCAGCTCGAATGGAATTGGCATCCAATCTTTGGACGAGGGTCACCCAAAGAAGGAGAACGTCTAGACTTGGACGGTCATCTTCTTGGGGCCATACTCGTCTGGAATTGGCATCCAATTTTTGGACGAGGGTCACCCAAAGAAGGAGAACGTCCAGACATGGACAGTCACCTTCTTGGGGCCATACTCGTCTGGAATTGGCATCCAATTTTTGGACGAGGGTCACCCAAAGAAGGAGAACGTCCAGACTTGGACGGTCACCTCCTTGGGGCCATACTCGTCTGGAATTGGCATCCAATTTTTGGACGAGGGTCACCCAAAGAAGGAGAACGTCCAGACATGGACGGTCACCTTCTTGGGGCCATACTCGTCTGGAATTGGCATCCAATTTTTGGACGAGGGTCATCCATAGAAGGACGTCCATACTTGGACGGTCACCTTCTTGGGACCATTCTTGCCTGGAGTTGGCGTCCAATTTTTTGACGAGAGTCGCCCATAGAGGGACGTCCATACTTGGACGGTCACCTTCTTGGGGCCATACTCGTCTGGATGTTTGTAAATCACTTTTCTTTTCTTTTTCCGACGAAGATAGCATGAAGTAGGAAAACGTCCATGTTTGGACGGCTACCTTCTTCGGGCCACCTTCGTCTGAAGTCTTGTAATAGTATTTATTTTTGCTCCTTGGACGATCGATTTGATGTCTTCTTCACTTTTTGCAGAAAAATGCTCCTACAAACAAACTTCCACCTGGGAAGTCGTCCTCGTCCAAAAAGAGGCCAACTACAGCCACTGACCAGCCTTCAGCGAAGAAGCCTAAGGGCTTTACAAGGAAGAAGGTAGATAAGACGGCTTCTGCTGGCGAGGTTGGGGAGAGAAGCATGCCTCCCCCACAAGCCAAGGCTCTTAAAATGGAGCCTTCGATTGTTGTCCCGGCCGCGGAGGGAAAGGGTGCACATGTAGCTGTTCCGCTGAGCGTTTTGCCGGCCAACTGAACTGAAATCAACCCAGAGTCCGCCTTGCTTTGGTTGCACTGGAATCTGAAACTGCTGCCGAGAACTATCCAGGGTTCAGCGACTCGGTGGCTAAGCTGGTGCCGCAGATGCCTTTCGCTGTTAGGACGGCATCACTTTCGTCTGGTGAGTCGTATTACCCTAACATAGTTAGGACGATGCGGGTCGGTGGACGGTCCATGAGTCCGTCCAATAGACAAGCCATCGTCTTTCCTATCAAAATAACTGACTCTCGCCCTCTTTCAGATAAGGGCAAAGGCCCTGCTATTCCCCCAACTCCTCCCATCGTTGATTCAGACGAGGAGTCTTCTCCTGCCTTCACCAAAATGTCAAGGCTGGAGAAAGAGCGGCTTAAGCAGGAGCTCTTCAAGTGTTACCCCGGATCCTACATTAAAGGATTAAGGGGAGCGTCAGCCGGGCATGTGGGCTACATGTCTCAGCTTGCTGCCGAGGTATTGTTTAATGCCTTCCTTGTTTTATACTTGTACAAATTTTGACTCTGCAACTCGTCTAATAACTTGGTTTGTTTTCATTGTTCCAGCTTCTAGCTCGCAGCATGCTAACTGAAGAATGGGCGAGGGAGCTGAGAAAAGAGAATAAGCATCTCGTCCATCTCGCTACAACGGCAGGCGATAAGGCCATCCATGACATTGAGATGGCTAATACCCTCCATCGTCAGTCACTGGACGCCTTAGAGAAGAGATTCGCAGACCTGGAATCCAAGAACAAGAAATATCTTGTTACCATCAACGATCAGATCAAGGAGCGGGACCGTCTGAAGATGATCATAGATACTCTCTCTACTGATCTAAAGGGTGAGAGGGATGTGGCACTTATTGCTGCCGCTGAGCTGAGAAGGGAGAACATTCTCTTAAGGGTGAAGAATGCCCGTCTAGAAAGGTCGGAGGCCAAGGCCTTCGATGATGCCAAGGAGGGGTTGGCTCACATCGTCGAAACCTCTAAGGACTGGGCCGTCAAGGCCTTCGAGATGCTGGCCGAAGCTGAAGAGGTCCCGAGCTTTGTACGTCGTCTGGAATATCAGCAGAGAGTGTCCATCGGGCTATGGTGTGCGCCGAGGAGCCTCCAAAATTTCTTGATTCCGACGACGAGGCTGCAGCTGTGGATGGGAACCCTGAAGACGAAGCCGAGGATGGGAAGCCTGAGGACGACCAAGAAACTCGCGCTGAAGATGAAGCCTAGTTTTAGGTTTATTTTTCCCAGTTTCTTGGCTTGTCTGCCATTATATTCTTAGCCCTTCAGTAGTCTTAAATTGTAAATCCTTGCTTATTGATATATATATGAACAACTTTTTGCCAATTGCCGGTCTTTTTTTTTTTTTTTTTTTTAACAATTGTAATTTGACTAAGTATAACTTTAACTTCGTCATGATCGTTGAACATCCTGCTCAGATTTTTAATCTTTAAAACTTGTCTCCGAGTACCAGAAGGGACTCGTCTGAGACGGTTTGCAAAATGCTCATACAAGAAGATTGTCCTCCTTGCCCTTGGACGATTACCTGTTATTTTGTGAAATATTCAAGTATTTGTTGATAATCGTCCTTGATTTTGGACGATCTACTTAATTAGACGAGTCTTGCCCAAAGAGGGAAGACGGCCAATGCACGTTTGAGTTGCGGACGAACCACTTTCAAGCCGTTTTGCTCGAGCTACCAACATTCGTCCTGCACTATCAAACCATCACAGATGCATCTATTGGCTAGGTCCTGGTTTTTGGACGACCTGCTCTCTTTAGCTCGTCCTATAGGCTTCTATCATCCCCCCTTTCTTGGGCTTAGCTCAACCGTACATGGAGGGAGAGCCAAAGTCCAAGAAGGAGAGCGGCCATCCTTGGCTGAGCCTGCTGAAGTTGATGGACGAGCTTGAGATACATGTTCAAAGCATGTTTTAGCCGGCTTCCTTGAGGGATCAACACTCGTCATTAAGTAGCTATCCCTTACTAGGGTCTGGACTACTTAGCTGTCCGTGCTTTTGAAAGTAAGTATCCTTTACTAAGGTCTTATTTCAGGCCAGCTTTCTCTCAGAGACTTTGACGTTACTCTTACTAGAGGTTTTGTCAATTTAACGGCCATATATGCGTTATATTTTTGGCCGGTCTCTTTGAGGGAGTGATGTTCGGCGTAAAAGTGAGCAATTTTGACGTTCTGCTATTATTTGTATTTTTGTCCAAGTTATTGTCACTTTTAGACGAGTAACTGATTTAATGCCCCAAAGTGAAGTGACTTTGTGAAAATAAACAAAGAGCTAAGAAAGTAGATATTGTATTATATGGATTTTGCTTGGCTGAATGCCAAGATGCATGTATACAATTCTTTTCTTACTAACATGTGCCGTGGCCCTTTGGAGTAACTACAAATTACCCTACAGGTATCTGACGAAGATCTGAGTTAGACGTGGTACTTCTTTAAGTTGTCAGAATTCCAAGTACGCTGAATAGGTCGTCCATCTAGATCTTATAGACGAAAAGTCCCACTGCGTAACTCCTGGACAATCAGATAAGGTCCTTCCCAATTTGGTGTTAGCTTCCCTCACTCTTTAGGTCGTCCAACCGCTTCCATCTTTCTAAGAACAAGATTCCCCACATTGAGTGGTCGTCTAATAACTCTTTTGTTAAACTCCCGAGCCATATGCAGTTTGTACAATTGCATTCTTAGCAAGGCATTGCCCCTGACTTCTGGCACTTGGTCCAAAGCCGTGCGTAATGCAGCCCAGTTGGCATCTTCTGTGTACAACATGACTCGCAGGGTGGGTTACTCAATCTCAATGGGCAATACGGCTTCTGTGCCATAGACTAACATGAAGGGCGTCTCCCCTGTAGAGTTCTTGGCGGTTGTTCTGATGGACCATAACACCAACTGCAGCTCTTCAACCCATTGTCCCTTGGCATTCTCTAGCTTCCTTTTGATTCCATTTGATAGAATCTTGTTGAAGGACTCTACTTGCCCATTGGCTTGTGGGTGGGCAACGGCAGCGAAGTGTGCTTTTATTTCTCTTTCCGCCAACCACTCCTTCAGTTTAGGCGTTTCAAATTGTGGGCCATTATCAAAGACGATGGACTGTGGCATGCCAAAACGGGTTATAATGCTTTTCCAGATGAAGCCCTAGACGTCGTTTGTTGTTATTCCTCGCATGGCCTCTGCCACTATCCATTTAGTGAAGTAGTCAACTGCCACTATCACAAACTTCTTTTGCCCAGCGGCCATAGGGAAAGGTCCTAGGATATCCATGCCCCATTTGGCAAAAGGCAGAGGGAACAAGATGGGGGTTAAGTAGTTGGATGGCTTCTGATGCACATTTTCATGCTTCTGACAACTGTCACACTTCTTTGCAGAGACTAATGCATCCTCCTTTAAGGTAGGCCAGTAGTACCCCGTCCTTAAAGCCTTCTGCCCTAAAGCTCTTCCCCCAATGTGAGAAGCACAAGCTCCTTCATGGAGTTCTTGCAGAACCTCCAGACCATCTTCTCTGGTGACGCACTTGAGCAGAGGCCGGTTGAATGACTTCTTGTAAAGTGTCTCGTCCCATAGCTCAAACCACTTGTCTCTAGCCTTCACATACTTAGCCTCTACAGGATCTAAAGGCAATCGTCCCGTCTTCTTGTATTCTATGATCGGCTCCATCCAGACAGTCCCTCGGCTGAGAAACATAATCTGCTCTTGGTCGATGCTCTTTTTGGGTTTCACTTCCCAAAAAACTGTTCTTGGCACATCACCTTCAGCCGAGCCGGCCAATTTCAAGAGAGCATCTGCTTGATGATTTTCTGACCTTGGTACTTGGTCGAGGACAAATCGTTTTAGTGGCTCGATCTCATTTTTGATCAGTCGCATGTATTTGCTCATTGATGCTTCTTTGCATTCAAAATCTCCATTAACCTGGCTAACAACTAAGAGGGAGTCCGATTTGGCCTCGATCTCAACAGCTCCAGCCGCCTTGCACATTTTGATTCCAGCTAAGAGTGCCTCATATTCAGCTTCGTTATTGGACGCTCTGAACTGGAATCTTAATGCATATTCAAACTTGTCCCCTTGTCCCCTTCGGGAGATTGACAAATGATTCCTGCTCCACATCCATTGACTGTGGACGATCCATCAACCATGAGCGTCCAATGCTTCCTTCCTCTAGCTGGATCAAATATTGGCTCTATGGTTGGTCGAGTAAGCTTAACTATAAAATCTGCCAAGGCTTGCCCCTTAATGACTTTCCTTGGTTCAAATGATATATCAAACATGTTAAGCTCAACCGCCCATTTTTGCATCCGCCCAGCGGCTTCCATCTTCTGTAGAACTTGCTTCAAAGGTAGATCAGCGTAGACGATTATACTGTGTGCCAAGAAATAAGGCCTCAACTTTCTGCTGGCCATGACTAGGGCCAATCCAAACTTCTCGACTGGATTATACCTATTTTCCGCATCTTTGAGCACATGACTCACAAAGTATTTGGGAACTTGGACGGTCTCTCTTTCGGCCGAAGGGCGGCACTCACGGCTTGAGTGGACACCGCCAAGTATACAAACAGTTTTCCCCTTCATGGGTCGACCAACCTAGGAAGGCTGCGAAGGTGATCTTTGACGCGCTGAAGGGCTTGCTCTGCCTCTGCTGTCCATTCAAACTTGGCCTTTTTCTTGATCGTGGCAAAGAAGTGATGGCACTTGTCACCTGACTTAGACAAGAAACGTCCAAGGGCAGCCAAGCAACCCGTCAGTCTCTGCACTTTATTTGCCTTTGAAGGAGACTTCATATCTATAATAGCTTGAATCTTTTCGGGATTAGCCTCTATACCCCTCTGGTCCACCAAGAAACCTAAAAACTTCCCTGACAAGACCCCAAAGACACATTTGCTGGGGTTCAGCTTTAACTTGTATTTCCTGAGAGTTTCAAAAGTTTCTCTCAAATCACCAACATGGCTTTCTTCTTGACGGCTCTTGACTATCATATCGTCAATATATGCCTCCATGTTTCGTCCCAACTGCGGCTGAAAAACATTATTGATCAATCTTTGAAAAGTGGTTGGGGCATTGCGCAGGCCGAATGGCATCGTCACCCAACTATACAGTCCTTTTTCAGTAATGAAGGACGTTTTGTCCTGATCCTCTGGCCACATCGGAATTTGGTGAAAACCTGAATAGGCGTCCATGAAGCTCAGCAAAGCATGGCCGGCTGTGGAATCTACTAGACGATCCAGCTTAGGCAAAGGGAAGCTGTCCTTGGGACAAGCCTTGTTGAGGTCTGTGTAGTCCACACACATCCTCCAGGTGCCATTGGGCTTTGGCACCATGACCACATTTGCTATCCATGCTGGATAATAAGTCTCTTTGATGAATTTTGACTCCAACAACTTCTGAACTTCTTGGTCGACCACCTGGTTTCTAGCCGGTCCCAAATGCCTCTTATTCTGACGAACAGGTTTCAAATTTGGATCAACATTCAACCGATGGACGGCTACTTCCGGGTCAATTCCAGGCATCTCTTCAACGCAATAGGCAAACACATCTTGAAACTCTTTCAGCAAGTGGACTATATGACCCATCAAATCAGGACTAAGCGAAGATCCAATTTTGAGAGTCCTCTCTGGACGAGCTTCATCCAGACGTACCTCTTCAGGGGCTTCCACTGGCTCTGGACGTTCTACTGCTAGTCCCATGATGGCCATGACCTCTTCAGACGAGGAGGGTTCTTGCTTCATGATTTCATATTTTCTCTTCTTGCTGGAGAGATGTTCAGACGCCTTCCTTGAGGGAGCAAGAGGCGTCTGAGGGCTCTCAATGGTCAGCTTTAACGAGGCGACTTGGTCTTTGACAAATCCAGACGTTTTCCTCTCGCTAGCCATCTTCGTCTGATCTTTCTCTATTCCAGACGTTCTCCTTTCGCTAGCCACCTTCGTCTGATCTTTCTCTATTTCAGACGTTTTCCTTTCGCCAACAACCTTCGTCTGATCTTTGCTGCCTATCTTCCATGATGACGGCTTGAGGGTAGTCAAATAACACTCCCTAGCCACATACTGGTCTCCATATAATGAGCCAATCTGGCCATCATCACACTCATAATTCATCAACATCAGGTGAGTTACTATGACTGCTTTGACATGATTCAGAGTTGGTCGTCCAAGAATGACATTGTAGGCTGTCAAGTCTCGGACCACCAAGAACTTGATAAACAAGGTTCTAGCTGCATCCTTTTCTCCCACTCGAACGGGCAAAGTAACAGTTCCCATTGGATGGATGACTCATCCCCCAAACCCTATGATGGGATGGTGAACGGGAACTAAGTTCTTCTCCTCAAACTTTAGTCTGGATAAGCAATCAGCACTAATGATGTCCGTCGAACTTCCGGTGTCGATCAGGATCCTTCTTACTCTCAAGTTTGTTATTTTCATTTCTACAACCAAGGGAACATCATGGGGAGTCCTCAACCTGCCCCGATCTTGCTCACTAACTACCACCCTTGGGAAAGGCTCAGCTTTTGTCTGATCAGCTAACAAAACTTGGCCGAGCTCCCTAAGGTAGTTTTTGTGCCCTCTATTAGTTGGTCCCCCAGCAACAAACCCACCTGAGATTACGAGAACAACATCTTCGTCTGTGCTTGCACTCTCCTTCTTCTTGTTATGCCAATCATCTTTCCTTAGAAAATTCCTTCCCCCTTGTGGCATATAGGAGTTCATGTTTCCCTTTCGAGCTAGTCCTCCAATGCTCTCTTGAGGTGCTTACATTCATTAGTCTCATGACCACAATCCTTGTGGAAGTGACAATACTTGCTCTTATCCCTATTTTTATAAGGTGTTTTCATCTCTGCTGGAGCCTTCAACTCATATTGATCCTTAATCTCCATGAGAATGAAGTATTGGTCTTTGTTAAACTCAATAGGATTGGATGAGGATGGCTCGGCCTCCTTCCTCTTGCTCCTTCTGGACGAAGTGCTGGTAGCGGCTTTAGCCCAGGTCTCGGCCTTTTTGGGGTTGCTCTTCTTTGGCTGAGCAACCTCTTCAGGCTTCTTAGACTCGGGAAGTTTTGCTTCAGCACACACTTCGGTAGCGTGGATAAACGCTTCCGCTTCTCTTAAAGCCTCAGCAAGAGTGGAGATTTTCTTCTTAACAAGATCAAACTTGAAACTTCCTGGCCTTAGACCCCTGATGAAGGCGTCAAAGGCTACTCCAGCATTAAGATCTTGGATCTGAAGTGCTTCTAGGTTGAATTTCTTAACAAAACTTCTAAGAGCCTCCTTAGGTCCCTGGACGACCATGCCTAGGTGCATGCTTGTCTTTTGCTCTTAGACCATGGGCTGAGCCACTGTCATCTCCTGACGTGGATGAACAAGAGAGTGACTTAAACTTCGTCCTTCCCCTCTAGACGACAACCTCAAAGGCGGGTCTCTCATGTATGGTGTAGATACTGTTGCTGATTGTTGTAATGCAGCAGCTTTCTTTGCCTCTAGATACTCTCTGGCATCTGTTTCCATTCGGTGCCTGCTTGGACAAACATGGTCCTGAGTCCTCACCACTAGGTTCCAGTCCATCTTCCTTCGTTGATCATTATCCTCTGGCTGCTTTCCTCTTACCGTCCTCCTAGAGGGCTCCTGACGAACATGTCGACTAGGGCCTAGACGATCTACTTGAGAACGTCATATAGGCTCCGGGTTATGATGAAAAAATAACATATTGCTTTTAATCAGTTCGTGGACGACCTCCGCCATCCTAGTCTGAAAATCATTCAGAACATTCTCCAGGTGGGCGGCAGTCACTGGACGATCTAGATTCACTTGGATGACCGGTTGCTGGCTTGGTCCAGGAACATTGACGATGGATGGAGGTCTATCTCTTCCTCGAGGTGGTCTTTCATGCTCCATCGTATCTTCGACATTAACTTGAAGGGTTCGATTCCTAGCAATGCTGGACGACTGACAATCAGTCATCGTTGCGTCTCCCCACAGACGGCGCAAAATGTTTCGTCTACTTGTCCAACAAGTAAGCTGTAGGATTAGCTTCCTTGTCGAGCAAGTAAATTAGTATCTTGAGTGTTCTTCAGCTGGAGACTTGTGCAACGATGTCTGAATCCGCTTAGTCCTTGGTCTGGGCTCAGCTCCCGAACCTGCAAAAAGGGACCCACCCTGGAGGTTTGGGTGGTGGTTCCACCTTCGATGCTTAAGTCAGATATCAGGAGTAGTGAGAGAAAGTAGAGATAGAGATAGAAAGTGAGAGAGTATTTTATCAGAGTAACTTTGCACTGTTTGCATTGAATGCCTTTTCTCCTGATTTCTGGAGTATTTATAGTGATAGCAAGTTGACAGCTAACCTTAAAAACTAACCTACAATAGTGGCCTCTGATTGGTTGAGGAATCAGATCATGACACGTGGCAGACCAGGACTGGTGGATGTGTATTAACCACTCTCCTTCAGCCAACTTGTACTGCTGGGCTCTGACTGTTGGGCCAGAACTTAAACCTTTTAACTCAGCTGAGTGTAGCCCAGAGATTCAAGGCTTTTCTCCTTTTTAACTAGGGTGACACGTGTACGGCTCTGATGAGCCCAAGTGTCTTCAAGAGAGCCGTAGGTGTTAGACTACAACAATTATCGTTATAAAAATATCAAACAAGAAGAGGGGTGAAACGAGCAAGTAACAACGTTAAGACTCATTAGAGAATTTCATAAACACTCTGAATCCTCATATTTATTCAGGAAAGAATTAAACTACATTAGTAAAAACATGATACAAAGCCCATTGTTTAACTTTCTAAACTACAAACAAAAACATTAAAACTACAGCAAAACAAGTTGATTTATATAATCTTTGCTGAATTTTGCTAAAGAAAAGGTGAAAATAGAAAAACTCTAAACATTCAAATAGAAAACATCTCTAAGTTTCTTCAAATTAGGGTAGTGTCAATTGTCGAAATGAGCAAAAAAAAATTAAAGAAAGAGCGAAAATTTTGAGAATAAACTTGATGAATTCAAGTTTAAAGAGAGAGAAGCCTTTGCTAGCAACTATGGATGTCGTCAAACTTCCGTCATGTCGTTCAGTCGTGAATTAGCAGGAGGAGACAAGACACGAGCAGCAATGTGAGAGGAAATGGAGCGCCAACGAGTAACAACAGTAGCGGCAAGGTTCCAAAAGACAAGAAGCCCGGTTACAGTGGTTCACGAACAACAAAAGGGAAGAGGCTAGAAAGAATCAGAGGTTTTACTGTTTCATTGAGGGGAGGAAAGAATTGCATGCATTTTGAGAGAAAGAGGAGATTAGCCTTTTAATTATGGGATACCGATGGGCTAATGTTAACATGATATGTTGGTTCAAAACGGGATCCTTTGTTGTTAGTTTATCCGGTTTAATAGATCACAAGATTAGTTAATAAAACCTCTCCCTTTGCACGCAAAAACACTAACTTAACGAATCGGGTTTTGGGAAACTGGATCTGTTCTTTTGAGTCATTTAATATTTTCTCCACTAGTGGGGGTGACAATAAACGTGGTACCTCTCATGTCTGTGGCCTGTGAGTGCCGAGATTCTTTGGAGATACTTGATGCCCTTCCTTATTCGAGCTCCGGGGAATCAATAATATCTGTTGAGGGGGTGAGAGTGAATAATCCCCTTACTGGTGGAGAAATGGTTGAATGACTCTAAAGAACAGATCTGGTTCTCCCAAAATTGGATATGTTATTTAAGTGTTTTTACGTCCAAAGAGAGATGTGTTGTTAACCGATCCGGTGGTCTATAGAACCATATCAGTTAATAATAATGGATGCGGTTTTAAAGCAATGCAACAAATCAGTTAATATTAGCCCATAATGAGCCCATGAGTAAATAGCCAATTTATGCCCTATCTCAATACGCGCACAATATTTTTCCTCTCTCTTTTCTTTCTCTTCATCTCCTCGTTAAATTGGGATGAATTTGATGGAGATTGTAATAATATTGCAAATGGTGTATTCGAAGTTATATTGGTGATTGTTTTCGTATTGATGCTTTTTTTGTGATATTGATTATTTTGATGATGTTTAAATGCTGCGAGTATTTTATTTAGAAGTCTACCAAGGCTACTATCGATATTTGGTCCATTTTGAGGAGAAATGCTACCAAATTTTTTCTAGATGTATATATATTTGGTCCATTTTTAGGGGAAATGCTACCAGAATTTATTTATATACATTATCCATTTGTAGGGGATATGAGTAGGCTAGAACCTTTACATTGAGAATACAATAAGATTGTTTTTACTGACATTACCATGAGCAGTATTTTGTATTTTGCATGTTTCTAGAAGGCTAAATTTTTTTTTGCCACTTGGGAAGTAGGTTCTTGTGTTGCTAATGAAACAAGGTTACTTAACCAATATGTTTGTTTTTTTTACATAAATCATGCTTGAGTTGTATTTGTATTCATTGGTTTTTCACATAAATCATGCTTTGGTTGTATATTCTTTATTTGTTTTCTTCTTACTTTTTATATGACACAGTAGATAGGTCTCTTAATCTCAGCCATGGAGCGCGTAGAAGTCTAAACTGGAAAGTTGTTGATGTAAGTTTCCGTATTTGCTGCAATTTCTTGTTACCATCATTTTTTGATTCAAATCTTATATGTAATTTGTTTTATGAAATGTGTTTTAGTGCTCTCAACAACCTAGAGGAGTTGAATGTGTTTATTATGTGACGATATATATTCATCAAATAATATCCCTTATATCACAAAATATCCCTTATATCACAAAAAGAAAGTAATTTGCAAAAGGTAATTAATCACCGACTTCACAAAGTCGTTAATATTATAAATAACCTTTCATACATGTGTTGTTATTCTAATTTTTTGTTGTTTTTATTTTCTGTAATCTAGCCATTCTCCTCAACGCCATATTCCCAAGCTGAGTTCGATGATGTTCGTGAAATATGGTGTAAATTTTTTATCGATGATTTTGTGTAGTTTTCTTGAGTTATTTTTAGGAGTGGAAATTAAACACTACGAATATCTACTTTTGTATATGATACTCCAACTATGTATGCGATATTTGGATTTTTTTTAATTGAATGATTGACTACTGTTTGATATTCTATTTTGGAAAATCTATCTTTATTTGTCGCCAACATCTTGGATTAAGCATAAAAATAAGTAATTTATGCGTCGCTTATAGTATAACAGGTGATGCATTAGGTTCAAGAATACTTTTCTTCATTTTAGGCTATCGCGTCTCCTCTTATAGAGAAGGCGACGCATAAAACCAAGCTAATGTGCCGCCTAGTATGTAACAGGTGATGTGTTAGCCTTAAAACATTTTTTGCAATTCAGTCTATCGCATCACTTCTTGAGTTTGAGGTGACGCATAAGCCTACCTAATGTGTCGCCGAGTATGTAAACAGGTGATGTGTTAGCCTTGAAATATCTTTCACAATTCAGGCTATCACACCACTTGTTAAGTTTGAGGCCACACATAAGCCTATCCAATGTGTCGCCTATTATGTAATAGGTGATATGTTAGTTTTAAAACATGTTTGTGTAATTCTGGCTATCGCTTCACTTCTTAATTTTTAATTAGGCGGCGTATAAACCTACCTGATGCGTCGCTTGGGAAGCGACACGTTAGGTATGGCACCTATCGTGTCATCACCTACTGTGATGGGCCAAATTACACACAATAGGTCAATTAGAAGCGACGCGATATTAATTTTTTTAGTAATATAAACACTTCGGTTCCCCAGCTGACCGAGGACGACGCCATTGTGGTCATCTACTGTGAGCCCCTCGGAAATTGGGTGGATAGGGACAAACACATAATTCCTTCAAATTGGTTTCCACATGCGAAGGTCCTTTGTATGGAGCACTTCCTTTCAGCGGTCAGACTGAGCCCTGCTTACCCTAAGGGTAGGGTTTTAGTGTATAGGGCATTTTATACCCTTTACTATCCTTGTTTTCGATGCTAACAAGTCCCTTTTTGTTGTGCAGAGATCGCTGGCCAGTTTCTCGACGATGAAATGCAGCGGAGGCAAACAGCGAACCAGCTGGTGAGTGCAAGAATTCGGCAGAGTGTTCAGGATAATACCATTAAGGTCCCCCCCTCCTTCTAAGGTTGTAAAGCTTCCTTCCTATTACTATAACTCAATGTTTGTGAATTTTCGTAACTGTTTTCGTTTGCAGGATCCAGAGAAGCTATGTCGTCGTGGTCCCCCCTTTGTTGTTGTAAATGGGGCGTCGAAGGAGAGAACAACGATCATGGTCGCGGGCCTCCATTCCCCTACCTCAGAAGGTGATAGAGCTGCGGCTTGCCTGACCCCCAGGCGAATTCGACGGCTGGTCCCTTCCCATTAAATATGAGGTTCATGGATGATGTCCAAACTTCCTCTTCTACGAAGCCGTTCACTGAGCTTAGCAACCTCGAGAAGCTAGCTCGTTTTTGCAAGGCTTCCAAGCGAATGATGACCAAAGTTGATGTTCAAGCCTGCAAAGAACTCGACAAGCAGGAGGACGATGAGGCCCTCTACGGAACATGGGTCGATGTAAGTGTTTCAAATATCTCTTTTAGTATCCATCTTGTGACTTCGCGCTCACTAACCCTTTCTTTACTTGTTTAGTTCTTAATTCGAAGGGCGGTTATGAGCTATTGTTACACCACTGTTGCGAGGGGGCTACGAGAGGAACTTGCTACCCTGCAAAAAGTTAGTGTTGAAGTGTCAGAGGGAGCTTGAGGAGGCACGTAAGACTTTCACTGAAAAGGAGCGGATGCTCGAAAAAAGAAGGAAGGTTGTGGCTGATCGAGAGGCCTCCATGGAGCAAAAAGTTGCTGATGCGCAAAGTCAAAGGGACTCCATTAAACGACAGTATGAAGACGTGAAGGCTGATCTTACCAAGGCCAAGGAGAAGCTGGTAATGTCACTGCTGACCGAGAGCTGCCGATCATAGAGTGGTAGGAGTCTCAAGAAGGGAAGGATTTTGATGCCGATATGGTGTCAAGGCCGCTAAGATTGCAACAGAGGAAACCTTCGGACGGTGAAGGCAATCATTTCGAGGGTTGCCCCCACCCTAGCTTGGGTACCCATCGAGACCGAATATTCCGCCCTCGTTGAGGCCAAACTCGCACCTAGGGGCCCTTCAGTGGTTGTTGAGGTTGTCGCTGTTAATGCCCCTGGGGAGGACCTTGAAGTCGATGCCGCTGCCAATACCCTAGAAGAGGACCATGACGTCGATATTAAAAACGAGGACCAGGACCTTGAGGCCGACGATCAAGGCCTTGAGGAGGGTTAGTTTGAGGATGTCAGCGAGGGTGATGACACAGATGACTCCTTGAGCGACTCCGAGCAAGAATCAGCTTAGATTTCCTTCTTCGGATTGTATGTAGTTATCCGGTTCTCGGTTGTACTTTTGTTGTGAATGAAAAAGTGTTCTTCGATTTTGCCTTCGCATCCTCCTTGCTTTATTTTGTTGTCTCTCGATTTGTGTGCTCTTCGATTGTTGTTAATTTTTACGTAGTAGTCACGTTTTTTAAAGTTTTAAGGAGATGCGCTTAGGCCTCTCTTCGTTATGTTGGTCCAATCCTCCTAGTTTCGGCCTTATCTTAGGTTGGCCCAAGCCATTCTTGGGTTCAGGCCTAGCCCCTTCATGGGCCCTTGCCTGGGATGGCGACCATGAATGAGGTTGGCGCGGTCTCGGGATCCGTGCCCTTTATCCTTCTATAGGTACATAGGGCATTTGTCTTCTTTTGCCTCACCTTTTCCAGATTTCTTTAAACATGTCTCAAAGATAAACTCCTAAAGCACTTCGAGCAGCCAGGCTTCGCAAGAAGGCTGGCGCTAGTTCGACGGGGGCTCCTGCTCCTTCGACGACGTCCTCCAAACATGGGATGCCTCGCTCCATCGGTGCCCCTGCCCGCTTCGAAGGCCGTCCCTACAATAGAGTGTGTTAAGCTCGTAGAGGGTTCGAAGATCGTCCCTTCTCTAGGGAGCGTTAAACTCGAGCAGGGTGAGGGTTTTTCTGCTTCTCCGCCACCTCCTTCGAAGGGGGCTTTTGAGGCCCCTCTAAAGACGGTGAAGGTCGAGGTACTCTCTCCCCCAGCTCCTCCGACTCCCTTTACCGCCCTTGCAAGGAGTGAGTTGCTGAAGAGGTTTGACACGGTCTCTGGCTCGTTGATGACTCATGTCGACGAGGAGCCCTGTCGAGCCCTGGGAGATTAGGAGATCGAGACCCTGAAAATAGCTTTGGTTGAGGTAATCAATTTCTCCTTTGTTGGTCGTGCTAATTTTCTTTCCATTTTCTTAGTGTCTAATAATTTTCATTTTATGCGGTACTCTTGGGGGAGCCTCTAAGGATCAGGCGTTGAAAAAGTTAGGCTATGAACACCAAGACGAGGTCTGGAAGTTCAATGCGAATCTTCGCATTGTGTAGGTCAACTTGAAGGAGGCGAAGGATACAATAAAGAAGTACCAGTTCGCCTTCGACATGAGAGTTATTTAATTCATGGATGTCATTAAGCACCTAGAGGCCCAGCGAGAGTCGCCACCATCCTGTGAAGGAGTACAAGGAGGCCTGCACCAGGCCGAGAATGCTAATAAGAAGGCCTTGGTGCACAAGGAGGCCATAGTCAATTAGTGGAAGGCCTCGGAGGAGGTCGGATCTTTCTGCACAATCCCTCATTTAAGGCTTCTGATGTCGGACATTTAGAGGCCCTTAAGAAGGTTCATGTCGTTCTCTGGAATGTGGCGCCTGATCTTACTTGGTCAGAGGTCGACGAGGGGCTGGCGGCCTTGGCCAAGGCCGAAGCAGGCGAGCCTGACGGCTAGGGGGAAGGCACCGCCGCGAAGGATGGCGACCGGGTTCCTCTTCTCGCGACCTAGAGGGTTGAGGCTGCTTCCGTAGGCTGATGAGGGCCCCCTATCTGAACACCTTTGATGGCGGGGAAGCCACGTTCAAGTTGTGCGAGGCCTGCAACATGCAATTTAGCACTAAAGGAGGTCATCTTTGCGAGGTGCGCAACGTGTAGTTTGGCACGAAAGGACCCATTCATCAAGGCAAATGGGCCCTCCCTGCTAAGGTTCGTGGATCATCTTTTCAACTTTTGTCGTGTAATTAATGCGATCTCCTCTTGTTTTTGGATAGCGTTTAGGATTTTTGGTTGTAGGGTTGTCCCCATATCTTTATCTTTGATGTACTTGTATCATCTTTGATGAATGAAATGAAATTGCGCTTCGTATTTTGAAGTTTTTTCTGTTTGATATTGTCTTTAGAATTATCCCTTATTTTCGACCAAATTATGACCTAAGCTATCTGTTTTAACTCGATAGAATTGTTAACAAATGTACGTCCATTTTGATGAGAAAATCGATGAACTACGTCAGCTTACATGCTATGTTGGACTTGTAACTGGCCAACTTACATTAATTTCGACATAAATATGCTTGCTGCCACGAATTAAAAAGACAAAAATTTAAACATAAAACTTCTTAAGGTTGTCTGCGTTCCATGGGGGGGATAACTCTCAACCTTCTTTATCAACGAGGCAATAGGTACCTAGTCGAATATCATTGGTGATCTTGTAGGGCCCTTCCAAGTTGGGTTGTAATTTGCCTAGTCTAGGCGCCTTTCCTGTTGCCTCAAATTTCCATAGCACCCAATCATTCCCTTGTAGAAAGGACAATGCTTCACCATCCAATTGAAAAGCTTGGTCATTATAAGCTTGTAAGTGATTGCTTTAAGAAGGGAGTTGCCTCGAGTTTCTGGGAGCAGGTTGTGGTTAACCCACTTTTCTTCTTTGTTCTGTTCGTGCTAGTAGAAGGTGATTCTGGGTGATGGGATTCCAACTTTGATGGGTAAGACGACCTCACTTCCATATACGAGGTTGAACGGTGTCTGCCCCTGCCTTTTTCGCTGTTGTCCTTGTTGACTAGGGGATGTCTGGTAGGTCATCAATCTAGGACACCTTTGCCTCTTCCAGCATTGTTTTTTAATCCTTTCAACACGACCTTGTTGGTTGTTTCTGCTTATGCATTGGTTTGCGGCCTACTTACTGAAGAGAAACTAGGTTCGATGCCGAATTGGAATCAATAATCTCTCGTTGGGCTGCTATTAAACTGTCGACCATTATCTGAAAATGAGCGCTCGTGGGACTCCAAACCTTATGATTACGTTTATCCAGATAATTGCTAAACCTGCTTATCAGTGATGGAGGACATGGATTCAGCTTCAATCCACTTGGCCAAATAATCGATGGCAGCCAACAAAAATCTCCCTTGTATGTGATACTACAAAAAAGGGAAAATATAATTGTTAAATAAGGCTTTACATAAGACTTTCGAGGTGTTTTGCAAGTCAGTACAGTGTAATGTAAAGTAAAGACAACATTTGTTGATGGTGTTATCTTTCACATAGCAAAGATAACGCTTACCTCTCACAATTGTTAACTATTGGTGTAGGCAAAGAAAACATCTCTTCGGAATAGGTGTTATGTCTGTGGAGGCAAAGATAACATCTTTTTGGAATAGGAGTTATGTTTGATTCTGAAAAAAGTAAACACTTACAACTGCGTACTGTTATGATTAGCCTATTTTAAAAAAAACAATTACATTTCAGAAAATAGACTTTAATGTCACCATTATCATGGCATACATTCTTTTATTTTAAGAAAAGAGATTAAAATCCAATTACACTTATAATACACCACAAATGCAAAAATACATTGGTGTAACAATATCAATGAATGAAAAAAAATACATCCTTGCAATTAGATCACAACCAATTTCATTTATTTACAAGTTATTTTGGTGAACATACAGAGCGAATATAGAGAGCACATACATCTTTTTCAATCAACCAATTACATCTTTTTCATTCGACCAATTACATCTTTTTCATTCGACCAATTATATCTTTTTCATTCAACATAGCACCTGATATAGAGAGCGAATACAGAGAAGCAGAAGAAGAAAGTTCCACAATGGTTGATCGTTCGTCCGACCTCCACAACCATCAATAAGTGATACACAGAGCGAATAGTGTTATCTTATTCATTCTCTCTCCGACTCGATCTTTCGTCCTTCGTCCTCTATCGCCAGTCCCACCTCCACAACCATCCCTTCCACCTCCCCTCCACTTGCAGAAGTCAGCGGATTCCAGATCAATGTAATAGCCAAAAAAATCAAATCGATAAAAAACAGAGGAAATAATTAAATAAGCATAACAAAACAAGAATTACACCATAGTTAAATCAACAACACAAAAAACTCGATTATAAGTTAATTCCAGATATGGCCTTTTGATTTACTAACAATCTTCACAAAATATTACAAAATATATGAAACGAACGAAGATCATATAAGTAACTTGACCAAATTCAAATTAAATTGAATCGATATCCAAATCAAAATTCTATATAAATATGGAATTAGATACCATTAATTAAACTTATATACTAAAAAATTCAGACTCAATCAGCAAAATTAAAATCAAATACAGATTTTTGTTTAGAGAAATGATTTGAGTACATAAGAAACATTGAGAAGAAAGGAGTACTTAGGTTTGCAAAAGAATGAATGTGGGATGGATTACTTATGGTAATTAAGGGATAACATATGGTAATTGTTTTAAAAAAATTCACTACAAGAAAATAAATTTTTTGCAGCAAGTTTTAGCAACAAAATTAAAATTTCGTTGCTAAAAATAGTTATTAGCAACGAATACTTTTCAGTTGTTACTGTAAATAAAATTTCACTTACCCTCTAGAAATTTCAAGGAGCGGGAATTTAGAAAAAAAAGTAATATGTTTGCATCAAGTGTTTCGTTGCTATAGAAAAATCAACTTATCGCAAAAAAGCTTTATTCTTACGTTAAAGAAATTATTTTTTGCCTACGACTATATTTGTTGCCAAAAGTCAACATAAAAGAGTCACAAACAATTCTCTAAGTGACATAAAACGATTTTACAGCTTCTCCCTCGCATACTCCTCACTCGGCTCCCCAGTCCCTATTCCCCAGTCCTTTCCTCTCCCTCCTCCTTCTCCCCCTCACCCTTGTCCTCCTCCTTTTGTTTTCGTCGCAAGCGACCACTATATCGATATTATCCGTCGCCTAACAATCATCACCGTCGTAGTCGTCGTAGCAGGAGAGATCACAGTTGTCGTCCTCACAACCGGTGACTCTGACCGACCCTATTTTGCCGTCTTTTTTGTTAACTATTTTTGCTTAAATTATCTAATTTTTGTTTGCTCTTAACTAATTAGGAAGAGTGGGAATTACTAAACAAATGAAGTGAGCTCTTTATGCTTTTTTTTGTAGATCTGATACTCTATCTTGTTCATCCTTTCATTGATTTCTTTTTTTTATGTAACTTTCTCTTGTAGGCTTATGAGTACTATAAGAGGAATTTCATAAATCACACTCATATCACTTAAAACAGGATCTCATGCATATACATTCAAGGATCACATAATAGTTAAGAATTAACCTTTGATGCTTGATTTGCACAAAGCTCTTCGAGATCCGAAGATAGAACTGCAATTAAGATTCCTCTACTAGGTCCACCAATCCAGATCAACGCTCCACCAATGCTAGTTGGAAGGAAGAGGGACTTTTCTATTTCTTGGAGCAGTATTATTTTGAGAGAGAGAAAGAGGGGATAGAAAATAATAAGAGAAAACTAACTGCCTTATTTTCTAACCCCCCACCTAATTATAGGAACAAATTAGGTTAGGAATCCTCTCATTTTCCTTCTCTTTGGCTGCCCACCCCTAGAGTCCTTCATGGGCTCTACGTCTTTCTTTGGTTGAACCAGATTGTGTAAGTGTGACCTTGTAGGATCCATCTAATTTGGGCTTCGGGTTTATTATTTACTAAACCTGAAGTTCTATAGGATTCTCTAGCAAGATGTATAGACGACCCAATTTAATTAATTTATTATCTCCATAATATGATCCATATGATATTTAGTAATTGCATTAAAGTCGAAGACATAATTCCTTGATTTCTCTCTTCATCTATCCCTCTCATGAACTTATTTTTTTTACTTATAGATAATTTACGGATCTATAAAGGTCGTTGTTTTTGCTTTTTTGTTCTATTTCTTACTGTATCAAATGATTCGTTGATGTAGATTATCAGTTTATTCAATGGTGGCGATTAGCGAAATTCTATTTCATTTTTGTTGTCTGGATTTTATTCAACTTTTTTATGATACTGATGGTTATTATTGTAGGAACATATAGATGCATGTAGCGGAATTTCAGGAAACAAATTTCCTAACATCTATCACAAGATCGCATACATAACTTAAATATGAAACATATTATAAGGAAAAGAATGTACAACCTTTGTAGCGTGTTTTCCACTGGATTGCAAGTGATAAAGATCAAAGAACATCAATTGATGTCCCTCTACTTAGTCCACGAGCACCAATTGAATTCCCACGTTTGCTAGAACGGAAGAGGATGAACAGATTTGACTCTCTTGCTTTTTAGGGAGGGTGGCCGGATTTTCCAAAGGGAAATAATAGGGTTTTTCTCTCTCTTTCCAGTTTGAAAAGTTACTGTCAAATTGAACGTTCTATTCCTCTTTCCTATTATAACCTTTTATAATAGTAGGAGAATAAAATAAGAGAGAGACCTAACCTAACCCTAATTTCTCCTATTGGTCGGTTTCCTTACTTCAATTAGTTACTACAATGTGTGACCTCATAGGATTAGGTTAACTTAGTTGTAGGTACAATCAATATTGTTCTACTAACCAACATTTATTCTCTAGCAAGTAAATGTGATTACTAAACTAACGTAATTAATTATCTCTATAATAATTCCTTTTATATTTAGTAATTGTCGGGATGTCTAAGGACATATTCCTTCAATCTCCCACTTGTCCGAAGAAAAGAGCGCAATGCTAAATTCCTTAAGTCAGTTAATGCCAAATTTGATAACACCATGTTATTCTCAAATATATGTTCCTTGATCTCAAATTTATTCTCAAATCCTATTCCGCATGGCCATGCAATTTTCCAGTTCTCGCTCATCAAGAGGCCCAGACACCATTCCTATTTAATAGGAGGACTTATCCACTCGTGTATGACCATAACTCCCACTCAATTCTTAGCCCATCTGATCACTGCCTTTATAACCTCTTTTTATGGCGTGGCGTTTAACAGTGTCAAAGTTAAACTAATTATATTGTGGTTATTAAGACATACTTATGTCTAAGGAATCCACTAAATATAGTAGTTTGATACTACTTTTAGAATCTAATTAGGGCAAGTCTCAATGTATCAAATATGCATCCATATAATCAATTAGACATCTCTATGTCTCCATAGCCCATGGAACTGCGCTATCAATTAACTATACACCAGCATAATAAATAAATCACTTATGTCCAATGTAGTGATTTAGACTAGGGACTTTAAATAAATTGTGATTTTCAGTTCACTTTATAGGGTTCCAATATCAAAACGTTTTCGATAATCCTATTTGAAAACACAAATTATTTGGACATTTTATTTAATACTAAACCAAACAATTAAATAAGATCAGAATTTTATTGATAAACATTTCAAAGCATAATAAATGTCTTTACAATTGTAAACATGAAGTAAACAACCTAAAGCCATTCTCCCATATGCTTAAGCCCCATAGACCTAGTATGACACTCATGTTTAGGTTGAGCAAGCAGTTTAGTCAGAGGATCTGCAATGTTATCCTCAATATGAACATTGCTTACTTTCACATCCTCACTTCCAACGATCTCTCGAATGAGATGGAATTTCCTGAGCACATGTTTAGACCTTTGATGCGGTCTGGGTTCCTTAGACTGAGCAATGGCACCATTGTTGACACAATACAACTCAATGCCATTCTCAATGCTAGGAACTACACCAAGCTCACCAATGAACTTTTTGATCCAAATAGCTTCCTTTGCTGCATCAGCTGCTGCAATATACTCAGCCTCTGTTGTAGAATCCGCGATGGTACTCTGCTTAGAGCTCTTCCAGCTCACAACTCCTCCATTCAGACAAAATATGAAACCAGATTGCGATCGGAAATCATCTTTGTCACTCTGTAAGCTTGCATCGGTGTATCCAGTAATAACCAACTCATCATCTCCACCATAAACCAAAAAATTATCCTTAGTCCTTCGCAAGTACTTAAAGATGTTTTTCGCTGCAATCCAGTGCGCATCTCCTGGATTTGACCGGTATCTGCTGCATATACTCAAAGCATATGCAACATCCGGTCGAGTGCATATCATGGCACACATAATGGATCCTACAGCAGAAGTTTTCCAGCTTGAACCTTGCAAGAACCTTATCAATATAAGTTTCCTGACTGAGCCCAATTAGCCTTTTCGATCTATCTCTATAGATCTTTATTCCCAATATGTACTCTGCCTCTCCTAGGTTTTTCATAGAGAAATAATTTTTAAGCCATTCCTTGACTGACTCAAGCATGGTCTTATCATTTCCTATGAGAAGTATGTCATCCACATACAAGACCAGAAAAGTAATACTACTCCCACTTAACTTTTTGTATACACAAGATTCCTCTTCATTTCTGAGAAAGCCAAATTTCTTGACTGCCTCATCAAATCTGAGGTTCCAACTCCTTGATGCTTGCTTTAGTCCATAAATGGACTTCTTAAGCTTGCATACCCTCCCTGGATTTTCTAGATCTTCAAAACCTTGAGGTTGTGTCATGTACACATCCTCTTTCAAGAATCCATTCAAGAAAGTGGTTTTGACATCCATCTGCCATATTTCATAGTCATAAAAGGCAGCAATGGCAAGGATTATCCTAATGAACTTCAGCATGGCTACTGGTGAGAAGGTTTCATCATAGTCAATACCATGAATTTGTTTGAAACCTTTCGCCACCAACCTTGTTTTGAAAACACTAATGTTTCCATCCTTGTCTGTTTTCAACTTGTAAATTGATTTGCATCCAATGGGTTTTACCCCATCAGGCAAATCAGCCAAGTCCCATACTTGATTTTCAGACATGGAATCCATTTCAGATTTCATGGCCTCAAGCAATCTTTCGGAGTCTTGGCTCTCCAAAGCATCTTTGCAGCTAGTAGGTTCTTATGATTCTAAAATCGTTTATTCAAAACTTTTATTCAAAAGGAAATCAATATATCTCTTTGACGGAATGATGGTCCTACTAGACCTACGTTGGGGAACAACAGAAGAAGTTTCTACCTCATTAGGTTGAGTGAATTCGCACGGAGTATCTCCAAGTGGGACGGTAGGAGGTACGTGAATTGAATGCACCGCCTCCTGAGCATTTTCATGCCGGGCTACCTCTGATGAGGTGTTAACCTCATCCATTTGTTGCTCATCTCGAATTTCTTCGAGATATATATTTCTCCCACTTGTTTTTCTGGAAATAAACTCCTTTTCCAGAAAGACACCATTACGAGGAACAAACACTTTGTTTTTGCTTTGGTTGTAGAAGTAGTATCCCTTAGTCTCTTTTGGGTAACCCACAAAGAGACATTTATCGGATTTGGGTGAAAGCTTATCAGAAAGTAAACTTTTTACATAGGCTTCACAACCCCATATCCTTAGAAAAGACAATTTTGGAACGTTTCCAGTCCACATTTCATATGGAGTCTTTTCCACTGCTTTGGATGGTGCTTTGTTAGTATTAATGCCGATGTTTCAAGCGCAAATCCCCATAATGAAATAGGAAGATCAGCAAGACTCATCATGGATTGATCCATATCAAGTAGAGTTCGATTCCTTCTTTCAGAAACGCCATTTAACTGTGGTGTTCCTAGTGGAGTCCATTGTGAAAGTATACCACAATCCTTCAAATGATCACCAAATTCATGAGATAAATATTCACCACCACGATCGGATCGCAATGCCTTAATTTTCTTCCCAAGTTGGTTTTGTACTTCATTATGGAATTCCTTAAATTTTCCAAAGGATTCCGACTTATGCCGCATGAGATAAACAAATCCAAATCTGCTCACATCATCGGTATAAATAATGAAGTAACTGTACCCTCCCCTAGCCAACGTACTCATGGGTCCGCACACATCTGTATGTATGAGGGCTAAAAGGTCATTGGCCCTTTCACTTGAACCTGTGAAAGGTGACTTTGTCATTTTTCCCATTAAGCAAAACTCACAAGTATCAAATGATTCGAAATCAAATGATTTGAGAATTCCATCTTCATAAAGCTTCTCAATACGCTTTGAACTTATGTGGCCTAATCGACAATGCCATAGGTATGTCGGGTTCGAATCATTTGTTTTAGGTTTCTTGCTGTCTATGTTATAGATGTGGGTTTCTAAGTCTAGCACATATAAACCATTTGATAACTTAGTTGAGACATAGAATAAATCATTCAAATAAGCTGAACAACAATTATTCTTAATTTGAAATGAAAAACCTTCCGAATCCAAAATCGGAATCGAAACAATATTCTTGTCAATAGTTGGAACATAATAACAATTATGAAGTTCTAATACAAAAACAGAAGGCAAAAGTAGACTACAATCTCCCACAGCCAAAGCAGCAACTCGTGCTCCATTGCCTACGCGGAGGTCCACTTCTCCTTTGCCCAACGATCTACTTCTTTTTAGTGCCTGCACATTACAAATAATGTGAGATCCACACGCAGTATCAAATACCCATGAAGTAGAAGTAGATACGTTAATCTCAATAACATAAATACCTGAAGTTGAAGCACCACTCTTCTTATCCTCCAGATACTTGGGGCAGTTCCTCTTCCAGTGGCCAATCTTATGGCAGTGGAAGCACTCATGTAGTGCTGCTACTTTTGCCTTAGGAGTGGCCTTTAGCTTAGAAGTATCATCAGTGGCAACAACCTTGCCGTTGTTCTTCTTCAGAGGTGCCCTCTTTTTCTTAAATTGCTTGCCTTTCCTAACCATTAGAACATCCCTATGTTCAGGTTCAGCCGGCAAGCTCCTTTCAGCCTGAGTAAGCATACCATGCAGCTCTTGCAAGGTAGCCTCCCCTCCTTGCATGTAAAAATTTAACTGAAAGATTTGAAAATTTTTAGGCAAGGATTTGATTACAATATCAGTTGCTAGTTCTAGGGGATAAGGGAAGCGTAATTTTTCCATGATCTGAAAATGTCCAATCATATTGAACACATGCGGACCAATGGGTTTTCCTTTTCCCAACTTGCACTCCAGCAACTTACAATGAGCTTCAAACCTCTCCAGCCTCACGTTCTTCTGAAACATAGTTTTCAGCTGTTGGAGGATGGAATAGGCGTCCAGACCATCAAAACGTTTTTGAAATTCTGGTTCCATGCAAGCAAGCATCAAACATGTTACTTGCACAGAATTTGCCTCAATGGTTTGTCTTGCTCTCCTTTCAGCTGGAGTAGCAGTGTCTAGCAGGGGTTCAGGGAGAGGATTATCAAGAAGACTTTCCCTTCCTTCGGCTCTGAGAACGATTCTCACAATCATTTCCCATTCTAGGAAGTTATGTGCAGTTAGTTTGTCCTTTTCGAGTAAATAGCGCAAATTAAAACCGGGGTGGTTGTTGTTGTTTGAACCAGACATGATAACTACAACAAAAGAATAATAAAGCAAGATTCAATCAATGTTTATCAAGAAAGCAGCAATTAAACAAATTTTAATTAACTACTACCCTTTATTCAAAATAAGAGTCCCCTATTGAATAAAGAAACACCTAGATCTGCTCCCACTACAATCAAACGGACTTTGGCCCTGCCTTCAATTTATAGTAGTTGAGGTAAGTAAACACTTTACTAATTATAACTAATTATAATTCTTGGTAGACAGGTTAACAACTCCTTGTTTAGTCCTATCCCTTAGCTTCAAAACCCAAAACTTTGTCTTTTGATGATTTTGTTGAGTTAAACCAAACATTAACATGTAAGTTTCAAAAATCTACTCTACTAACCCCGGATAAAATGAGCAACACCCTGCTTTGGCAGAACCTATTACTCACTATCTAAGGCGTTATAGGTGTTGTTTGGAAAGCAATTAAACTCAATATTACATGTTGGGGACCTAAGTTTACTATGTTGGTTAATTAAAAGTGAACACATAACAAAATTAACCACACATATAAACTTAAACAAGCATTTAAACATGTTAAACGCATAAATAAATATAAGCATAATTAAAAGTGATCCTAGTATGGCCCCTAAACCTAGGAAAACTAATCTTCATGAATTCCTCCTTGAATCTTTATGGATCTCCGTCCTTGAAACTCAATGGAACTTCATTCTTGATTACATATCATTTATAATTTAAATAACAAAAATTTAAATTACAAAAATACAAACGATACGCAGATCGTATTTGATTTACATAAAATTTAACGATGCGCAGATCGTATTTTTTATCCTAGTTTTGGGCTATACTAGTTACAACATGCAAAACATAATATCATACATATTACATTAAACATCCACGCATTTATAATATCAAATAAAATAAACACAATCTATTTACTTATTAACAATTAATAAGCAAATACAACTTTCCATAACTTAACTAATTAAAGCTAGAAATTATTTAGGAAGCTTTATGATTTTAATTCAATTATTCATTTAAACATAGCAATAATCATTATTATTCACAAATCATATTTTCTTAAAAAAAAAAATTTTTTTATTAAAGTTGACTTCTTGACTGTTGACCAGCAGCACAAGGCTGCCAGTCAACAGCCAAGACATAGTGACTTACGCAAAACAAGAACGAAACCAGCAGCAGGGCATCAAACTCCACCGCTGCCTGCAGTCACACGCCAGCACACCACACACCCCACTGACCGACGGGTCTCCGGCATATCCACTAGAAAATGCCGGCCAGCCCAGTCGCGTTGTCGTCGGCAGCACAAGGCCACCAGCACTCGCAAACATCTTCCACGACACCGGCCAGCAGTTTAAATTGTCGGCCAGCCCTGCCGTGTCGTGCATCCCTCCGTCGACCTCCCCGGTCTACCAGCCGCCAGCAAGCGCTGGCAACAAGAGCGACCAGTACCGCCAGCAGCAGCACGCAGCACGCGGCAGCACGTCAAACGTGCACGGCCTCCACCTGCTTTGCCGCCAGCTCCGACACCCATTCTTCCTTTTTTTCCGATCCAGTTACGCTAGCCACCGTGGCTTCACCGTCACCGGTAGGCCACCTAGCCATGGTTTACTTTCCTTTTTAATTTATGTAACAATTTACATAAAATTAAACCAATCTTTATTCAACAATTGTTTAAAGATTAAGGACTTAATTAGGGTTTTAATCATCCGAATATTATGGCAAAAATTTTGAATTCATCAACAAATCTTAAACAAATTTTTAGGTTTGTTGAAATTAGATTTAAATGAGTAATCTCTATTAAACATTAAATCTAACAAGAATTTAAAATTAGGGCAAAAACTCCAATTATATCCAAAAATTCAGAAAAATTAACAATTAAATTCCAAAAAATTCGAAAATAACTTTTAGGGTGATCTACTGAATTATCTTAACAAATAAAATCAAATATTTTAATTGTTATCCTTAAATTCTATGTGTAATTAAATTAAACATAAAATTTAACCAAAATTCATAAATAATATGATAAAATTCAAAAATTAGTGGAAAAAATAATCAAATTATTTTCAGCCATCATATTATTCTAGATCTATGTGGGTGATGAACATTAGATTTATTTAACAAATTAAAAATCAAATCTTTAATTGCTAACAAATTATTTCAATGATTAATCGAATTAAACATAAATAATTTTAAATCTAACAAAAATATTTATAAAAATCCGAAAATTTTTGAGTGAATTAAACACTTTATTTCGTCCCTCATCTTAAAAATTCGGACCTTAATAAAAATATTTGAGCATAAATCACAATTCAATCAATTAATGTCAAATATCAATTATGCAAATTCAAGCCATAAAAAAATCCTCCCTTAATTGAATAAAAATAATAATTTGCATACAATTATATGATCATATGAATATTACGAATTAGGCAAAACTGATACCACTGTAGAAACATATAGATGCATATAGCATAATTTCAGGAAACAAATTTCCTAACATCTATCACAAGATCGCATACATAACATAAATATGAATCATATTATAAGGAAAAGATTGTACAACCTTTGTAGCGTGTTTTCCACCGGATTGCAAGTGCTAGAGATCACAGAACAGCAATTGATGTCCCTCTACTTAGTCCACGAGCACCAATTGAATTGCCACGTTTGCTAGAACAGAAGAGGATGAACAGATTTGACTCTCTTGCTTTTTAGGGAGGGTGGCCGGTTTTTCGAAAGGGAAATAATTGGGTTTTTCTCTCTCTTTTCAGTTTGAAAAGTTACTGTCAAATTGAACGTTCTATTCTTCTCTCCTATTATAACCTTTTATAATAGTAGGAGAATAAAATAAGAGAGAGACCTAACCTAACCCTAATTTCTCCTATTGGCTGGTTTCCTTACTTCAATTAGTTACTACAATGTGTGACCTCATAGGATTAGGTTAACTTAGTTGTAGGTACAATGAATATTGTTCTACTAACCAACACTTATTCTCTAGCAAGTAAATGTGATTACTAAACTAACGTAATTAATTATCTCTATAATAATTCCTTTTATATTTAGTAATTGCCGGGATGTCTAAGGACATATTCCTTCCATTATGTCATTTAATATACTTGTTTAGGTTTCTACTTGGTTCGTTTTGTCAATGGATTCCTACGCTACCTTTGCATTCTAATTTCCACCTTTTTTGTATGATTTATTTTAATTTTTGGCCCCATTTTTCCTTGGTTCAGTTTATTTTAGGACGGTGTTCTGTATTTGTATCTGAAGAATTCCAACAGTTAATTTGAAAGCCACCAGCCTACAAAGATATGACCATAGGATAATTAGGATGCCTTAGTAGCTCGCTCATACTCCATTCTATCAGTGTGTAAATTCTTTCAGTCGAAGCAGCAAACATATTATCCAGCAAGGAGCTCATCGACCAGCAAGTTTTAGGTTGTTTTGCTCATTCTATACAATTGAGTGATCCTGTGCCACTACCTGGTTTGCTTTAATTTGGACAGCTTGCCATGCATTATTCTCTATTATGGTAAGCTTTCTACTTGTTTAACTCTTTGTAAGATTTTATATTTGATATACAAATTTTATGTATTTTGACTCTTGATTCATTATAGCTTTTTTTTATGTAATTCAGGAATGACAAATGATGGAATGAAAACGAGGACTATCAGATGCAAATCCAATTTCAAGCATAGTAACATATTTGCCTAACCACTTTTTGTTAAAGAAACTCTTGAACTTTTCGGCATCTGCATATATTTTGGGAAATATGATGTGTATTTCAGAGAATACGATGATAGTTTCATGGTAATTCCGTGGGTTTTTTGTAAGGAACATACATTGAATTGGTTTATGTAGGCCAATATTTTAAATTAAGTGGTATATTTTTTAAATTGATTTAGAACTCCGAAAAAGATTAAATAATACCATATGATATGCAATGTTAGAGGAGAAAGATGGGGTACAAGCTACTACAAATATTGATGTGCTATTGCAATTAGGGATCGACTGTAGTCTTTGTTTTGACAAGGACAAAAATATTTGTTGCCATAAAAATTTTCTAAAACAATGACTAATATTTGGTTGTGGTAATAAAATGTTTATAGCGAAAATGTTGTTTTGGCAACAAATACCATTCTAGCCAAAGAAGGAACTTTTGCAACAAGATCTTTCGTTGCAAAAATAACTTACATATTCCATCCATGTTTCGAAATATAGCAGCAATATATATTCTGTAACTAAAATGTCGTTGCCAAAATAGCATGTTTCACAACGAAAAAATGTCGTTGCTAAAACCATTCGTAACGGCATCTCCCGTAACAAGCCAATTTCGTTGCTAAAAATCCAAAATTGTTGGCAAAGATAATTTTGGCAACGATTTTCTTCGTTGCCAAAAAATGATTTCTTGTAGTGAAAAATAGAAAGATAACAGTCATGTGATACAAGTGTTAAAGTGAGAGATAGTGAAGCGTATATTAGGAGAAAAGATAACATCTAACTTGTAAAGTGTTAAGTCTACTTTTTTTGTGGACCATTTGGCCAACTTAAGATAACACTTTTCTTCATAAAATGTTAATTTAGATCAAAGATAACAGTTGTGAAATTAACCATTAAGATTCATATGTTATCTTCGCCAAAATTATAGTAGTGTGGTGAGGGGGCTAGCTGCTTTGCAGGGTAGGTTAGCATGTATTTGACATTCTCTACATTTCTAGACGAGGTTCGAGGCATCTATTTTGAGTGTGGGCCAATAGTACCATGCTCGAATGGCTTTGGACGCAATGGTTCTTGCTCCTTGACGGCTACCACGAGCCCCTTGGTGGATTTCCTTCAGCACATAATCTCCCCTTAGGGGGGTCAAGCATTAAAGTAGGGGATGAGTGGATGACTTTTTGTACAATTGGTTGTCGTGGTATAGGAATCATCAAGCTTACTTTCTTATCTTTTCAACATCCAACTCATTCGGGGGCAGCTCGTTGTCACTCTGTTAGGATATTATCTTGTCCATCCAGGTGGAACTCATGTCTAATGTCGCCACACCCCTGATGATGGTAGGTGACTTGAGAACTTCCCACATTATCGGTCGAGGGGACAAGTTCTCTGTCGAGCTAGGGAGCTTAGACAAGGCATCTGCTTGTTGATTTTAAGATCGAGCTATGTGGATTATTTTAAAGCTCGGCATGTTCAATATTTCGTCCTTTATATATTTAAGGTACATCATCATACTGTATTTAAGGTACATCTTCATACTGTCCTCATTGGCCTCAAACTCCCCTGTTACCTATCGGACAATGAGCTGAGAGTCCGACTAAGCCTTGATTCGTTGTGCCCCAGCGACCTTGCATCATTGAATATCCAGCAGCATCGCTTCGTACTCAGCCTCGTTGTTCTAGGCGGTGAAGTCAAATTTGACGACATAATTTGTTCGACCCATTTAGGGGTCGATGATTAGCAGACCGGCACCACACTCGAATTTCGACGATGATCCATCAACGAAGAGTTCCCATGGATCTCCTTTACGCTGCTCGGGCCGAAACGTACATTCAGTATTGATGTCTTTTAAGGCATGGGTCTTCATAGCTCGACGGGGTTCGAATTCGATGCCGAAATCGGACAGCTGATTTGCCCATTCTGCGACTCTGCTCGACTGATTCTTTCCCTCAAGTACTTTTTGTAGGGGTTGGCTAGTAAAGACTCTGACTGGGTGAGCTTGAAAATATGGCTTGATTTTCCTGGTTGCCATGACTAGGGGTGTGCACTTTTGGACCGGGACCGAAATTCGGACCGGAACCGGACCGAACCGGTCCGGTCCCCTGTCCATGAAAATTTAGGATTCCAGGTTTCCGGTCCGGTCCGGTCCAAACCCGAAATTTTCCGGTCCGGACCGGCGAACCGGAATTCCTGTTTTTTTTTTAAAAAAAAAAAAAAGGTTTTAAGGTTAAACATAAGTTTAAAACCTGAAAAGTTAGAAAGTTAAAACCCCATATATTATTGCCTTTAAGATTATTGCTTTTAAAATTATTATATTTTAATATATTGAATTTTCAAATATATTTAAACCTAAAAAAAAGTTTTTTTTTATCAAAAAAATATAAATTCCTGACCAACCGGTCCAAATTCGGTCCCGATCCAAAAAAAATTTGGATTCCAGTCCACCAGTCCAACCGGTCCGGTCCGGTTTTGGACTGGTGCGAAGATCATCTTGTTGATGGGAGGGGATTTTGCTTTTGCGCCTCTAAAGGCATGGCTTACAAAGTAAACAGGATGTTGATTCTTTTTTCTCTCAGCCCGAGGACGGCTTTGAGCGTGTTCTCGAAAATGGCCAGATAAATGAATAGTGTTCCTCCCGGCAAGGGAGAGACGACCTTCGGGAGGTTGGCCAAGTGCTCCTTCAACCGAAGGAAGGCCTCCTCAGCCTCCTCTTCCTATCAAAACGTGAACTTTTTCAGTGTCTTGATGATATGTAAGCTTTTGTCAGCGAACCTCAAGAGGAATCATCCGAGAGCCGCCATGCAGCCTATTAGGCGTTGTACTTCCTTGACAGTTCGATAAATCTCCTTTTCGTCGATGGCTCGTACCTTGTCAGGATTGGCCTCGAAGCCCCTCTCATCCCCCAGAACACTAAGGCACTTTCCCTCTTTGACTTCAAAGACACACTTCTTCGGATCAGCTTCATATTGTTTGTGTGTAAGGTGGAGAGGGTCTCTCTCAAATCTGAGGCATAGTTCTAGTCTTGCTTGCTCTTGACAATCATGTCGTCAACATAAACCTCGTCATTCCTCCCGATTTGCAGTTCAAACATTTTGTTAACAAACCGTCGATAGGTTTCCCGGGCGTTTTAAGGCCAAACGCCATGACCTTACAATAATAGATTCCTGAATTAGTTGTGAAGGCAGTGTGGAATTAGTCTTTTTCGGCCATAAGGATCTGGTGGTATCCCGCGTTTGCGTCCTTGAAGCTGATGAGAGCATGCCCTTTCGTTGAGTCAATTAGCTTGTCGATTTTTGGTCAGAGGGAAGTCGTCCTTTGGAGAGGCCTTGTTCAGGTCCGTAAAGTTGACATACATCCTCCATGTTCCTACCGCTTTTCGAACAAACACTAAGGTGACTAGCCATTCAGTGTACTAACACTCTCATATGAAACCTGCTTTAAGCAACTTCTTCACTTCTTAAGCAGTAGATTGGCTTCTTTCTCCCCCTAGTGTTACAACTTCTATTTTATGGTGCAATGACCCTCTTTGATGTTGAGGCGGTGCACCAAAATGTTGCGGTCGATGCAGGGTATTACATCGACCGTATATGCACACACATATATGAATTCCTTAATGGGAGATAAAATCTCACATCTGATGTCATCAGGTACTTGCTTTTCGATTCGAATTGTCCGGCTTTTTCTTTGTTAATCCATACTTCCTCGGCTCTGACCACCGGACGAGGCCTTCTGTACCATTTTGGGTTCTCTGTTACGTAGAGCCCCATGGCAGGGAGAGGCTCTTCGGGATCTGGATGTTTCGATTTTTCGATATTCCTATAGAATGATTCTTCTACTGTTCACATAGCATGCCCGCGCAGACTTTTGATCACCGAGCAGCAAGGTGACATTCCCATCATCTGCCTCGTACTGGAGTAGCATTTGATAGGTGGATAATGCAGCTTTTAAATAGTTGAGCGTTGGTCACCCGATGATCACATTGTACAGGAGGTCGACATCGACATTCAAGAAGTGTATGCGGACGCTTCTTCCCTTCCCTTTATCTCCCATTCGGACTGGCAGTTTTATCGATTCCAGATGATCCACTGATTAGCCACAGAATCCTACCAATGGTTGGTTAATGGGAAGGAGATCACTTGCTTGGTATTTCAGCTTTCTAAGACAATATATGGTCATGATGTTGGCGGAGCTTTCGCTATCTTTCAAAATCCACCCGCAAATTGGCGATCTTGAACTCAACGACTAGGAGCTCGTCGCGGGGGGGTTTGTATAGGTCGTTGACTGTCTTTAAATTTCATCATAGGGCACACTAAAGAGCAGGTTACATCCGCTGACCCATGTTTTAGGGTGTAAAGGTGTTTCTTCCGAGAGTGGCCTATTTGGCCACTCGAAACATACCCGTCAGCGACGACTCCAATATAGCATTTTGTCTCCTCGCTCCTTTAGTCAATATCCCTGCAAGATTCTTTCTCCTTTTCAACCGGGTTATTCAAATACCTGTTCAACTTTCCTACGTAGGCCAATTTATCTAAAGCTCTCTTTAGCTCTCGACAGTCGTGGGTGGTGTGCCTGCAATTATGGTGATATTCACACCATAACTTTTTGTCCCTCCTAGTGACGGACGTCTTGATAAGATGGGGCTTCGAAAGGGTGCCTTTCATCTTGATATCAAGATAAATCTTACTTCTATTGTTATTCTATCGCGGGTCGCACCCGTTATCATTTGTTCGAGGCTTCTTGTCTCTATCTTTTCGAGCTGCGTCCCTATAGGTATCTGCTCGAGCAGGATGTTCATTTTTCCTCTTGTGCTGGTCATCATGGGTCTTGCAGACGTCTGATGCTTGTTCGAATTTTTGCGCGAGACCCATGGCCTCGGAGAAAGCAGAGGCCTCGCTATCTCTAATCTTTATCTTGAACCTGCTCGAGGGCCATAGCCTCAGCATCAAGGCAGTGAAGGCCACACTATTCTAGAGGTCCGACACTTTGAAGGGTTCCTTGTTAAATCTCTTGATATAATCTGCCAAACTTTCATTTTTCAGCTATCTAACGGACATTAAGTGGATGCGAGTCTTTCGATGCCGTTTGTCGGCTATGAAGTTATGTTTGAGGGCTGCTTCGAGAGAAGCGAAGTTTGAGATGCTTCTAGGGGGGAGCTTGGTGAACCACGTTAAGGCGAGCCCTTTCAGTGTCGTTGGGAAAAACTTACACCATAGCCGCGATATGGTCGATAGGAACAGTGGTCCCACCGTAATGCTCGAGCGGGGGAACTTTAACCTTTCGAAGGTTAGGGTATGCATGATTTCCTGGCTGAAGGGGGTGATAAAGCCGAGGTTGGCGAAGTGAGCATTGGAGCGCTCGCTAGGTTTATATGTGCTTGATCCCTCTTCTTCATATTTTTTACTGTCTCGTCCATGATCTTGATGGTTGTCCCGTCCCCAGTTAGGGTTGGGTGACGGCTCTTCTCCCCGCCTCGGTTAGGCTCTACGCTCATTTAGAACTTCTATAGCGTGTCATGTACCCGTTCTAAGAGCTTGTCCATTAATGATATGACGAGCGTCCCCCCTCTCGGATGAGGCTCGAGCTAAGGTCTGAGGTGCTTGAGTTTCAGGTTGGGGAACTCGAGTCTCAGGCGGGGAAGATCGAGGATGAGTATCAGGGGACGCTTCACCATTCTTATCCGGGATTACTATATACGAGGGCTCGAAGACTTTTTTTAGTGTGTCATTGAAGTGCTTTACTAGCTTTTGATGGTCTTACTGAGAGACTGGGTTGGGGCTTGGTTCTCCAAAACAAGGAGGCTCGACTCGAGGCAGGACTACTTACCCTCGAGGTCCTTGTTAATTAACGATGCTTGTCGCTTCTCGAGGTCTGGTCTCTTCGAGGACGTGGTCGTTCCTTTCATATAGGAGTGGCGCGCATCGTGGCATTTCCGTTGTTTCATCGGCTACCTCAGGTGGAGGTGGAGGTTGCCTATTTTGACATGTTTTTCGGACAATGGCCATGGCTTTTTTGATGTTCGATCCCCATAGATGGCGCCAACCTGTTTCGAGTACAAAACTTCAAGTGTGGGGGACCTTGTCAATAGTATGAGGGGAGTGTGTTTCGAGGGAATGTTAATTGTCCAAAGGGGGCCGCAGCACCTGCAAAGACAAGAATTAGACTACCTCGAGGGTGGTTCCGGGGTCTCCCCTCCGACGCTTTAGTCAGTATTAGCATCTAGGGTCTCGAGAGAGAAGCTAGAGAGAGACTTTGTAGGTGAACTATTCATTACCTCCATAAATGGGGATTCGGTTCCTATTAATAGGGGTTGAGATAGATGACGTCGGGTTGACGTCATGACGTTGGGCCCGATTCTCAAGCAGGTTGGGACGGCTTTCTAACGGTGGGCTCCCTAGACCTTAGAGGACCATGCAAAAAGGTAACTTCATATAGCCATAGGGACCCGATTGCTTAATCGACCCAAATAGCAACAGTTGGATTATTACACTATGCACACATCACCCTAATACCATCAATTGCGATCTTTACAAACGAAAAAATATAGTCATGTGAGGTGTTGTTAGATTCATCTCGATATATAATTTCAATATATCAACTTTTTATAATTTTGACTAAAAGGTGATTAAAGATATTAATGGTTAAAATTTTACATTAGCAAGCGTGGCAATTTCAATGTTGCAATTACTAAATAATGGAGGAAGTATAACTATATAAGCAGAAGATTTCTTATCAGATAACAAAAAATAAAATAAAAATCATTAACTACTATATTGACATCTTCAAGTTTATATCTTTAGTACCAAGCAATGCTTGGCGTAGTTGTAAAGGATTATGCTCGTCATGACTTAAGGATCATGGGATAAAACCCCACTAGGGGCTCTTTAGAAGGGAGGTTCCCCTTATCATTCCCCTTCACTTCCAAAGAGTTTGACCTCCAAAGTTGGTCGGATATCCCGGTGAGAGGTGCCAATTCAATAGTGTCCTTCATCTTACATACCTAAAAAAAGTCTTAAATCTTTAGTTTTATTAAATAAAGGCGCAGAGGTTTAGTGTTGCACATTATATAAAAATTGGTAATAATGCCATTTATATAGCTGAGTTGTAGAGGTATTTATCTTTTTTTTATTTAACTACCTTAATTTTGATTTATATAGCTAATTCAAAAGTGGAACAATTGCCATATGGTGCATTTTTTACGGTCTCAAGTGCTGCGTTTTTGGCTCGCAGCATTTGGCCTAGCAACACTTGGCAAAAGCACAAGTGTTGTCTTTTAAAAGACAACCTTTAATACTTGAAATGTTGCTTTTGTCCGATACAAACATAATATTTGAGTGCCTTAAAACACGCAGCATTTGTTAAGTAACAAATGAGTTTTTTTTCACTAGTGATTGTTGCCATGTAGTATCCCTCATGATTGGTTGAAATGGATTTAGCAGACTACTCATTCCAACAAGACACATCTTTCTTTTTGGTAGCGTATTTCCTTAGTCACCCCACGGTTAATCTTGCTTAGCTGGGAGTAGTTCAGGGATGGGTGACCTCCTGGAGAGTTTCTCATGGTGTGCATAAGTAAGGATAAAATGCGCCGGAATAACTTGTGTTCGTTATTGAGGACAGTTGTGGCCCTGGATGCGCATTCGTGACGATAAACTCAACTCTAGATGGGTCGAGTGTTACATGCCACTTATAGAAATCCATTCTGAAATTTGTTAAATGACAATATACAACCTTCTTTCAGATGGCAAACTGACAATATACAACCTTTGGTCCACATTCAACATCATACAATCAAACAACATAATTAGAGAACTTCTAATAAACTGGTAGAGATAGGTGTGGCTTATACAACCCATGGCCAACTCTATGATAACAGTATTGAATCTCATTATCATACATTCTTTAGATGTAGATAGGCTGGGAGAGTGCTTATCAAGTTCAAGGAACGGTTAAAACTCCAATCTCCAGAAAAAATCTAATTCAGATGATGGCTATATTCCTAGGCAACAATAGGAGATCTTATGTCCTAAAGAGGATAATAAGTGCAGTGCTCAATGGGCTAGTTTACTTTATCTGATGGGCAATAAATGAGGCACTTTGGAACCAAACAATTTGGCATCCTGACAATGTATTCAAGAGACTGCAGATTATGGTGATGATGAGGAGTGATAAAGCACTAGCAGCTTAGGGCCATTTGGTCACTAGCAAGGGCTTAAGTGCAAAAAAAATATAAGGGTGTAGTAAAATAAAAGGCAACTGTCAAATAAAAGGAAAGATGTCAAAATCTGTATGGAAATCAATAAAAAAAATTGTGATATAAACAAAAGTGACTTTGAGAACCCCTATTTGTATGTTGAAGACACTTATTGTTTAGAAACCAACCCCTATATATGTGTTTGAGACACTTGTTATTGATAAATCAATCCATGTTTTTGTGTGTTACATCTTACTTTTTGAGAAAAAAGTACAGATGTAATATGAAAAATAGTAATAGTTGCATCGATTAGCGTGTTTAGTTAGCTTTTTTCCATAAAAAAATGCAATTGGTTATATATAAGAACCTATGTTTGTGTGTTTAAAACACTTGTTTTGTATAAACCAACCCGTATTTATGTATGTCAGACAATTATTATTTGTAAATCAACCCATATTTATGTGATAAATCTTTTTGGCAAAAAATATAATTTTAATCAGAATAAGTAAAAGGTTGCACCGATTAGCGTGTTTCGCTAGCTTTTCCACCCAAAAAAGTGCAATTTATAAAAACCCATGTTTTTGTATTTATAAACCAACCTTTGTTTATGTGTTTGAGACACTTGTTTATTTATAAATCAACCTATGTTTGTGTATGTTAAATTTGTACTTTTTATCAAAAAGTACAATTGTAGTCTTTGGAAAAAAAGTAAATAACGAATTTTATATTAAACCCTCCAATAATTTTTTTGCAAAAGGGTCGTTGCTAGTGACCATTTTGGACACTAGCTGCTATGGCTTTATCACTCCTCAATGATGAGAATTAAGCTAGTAGCTTCTAGGAAGATCTTTGTTAGAGATAGTTAATGGCTTGAATACCATGTATAGTTTTTTCTAGCAATGATGTATAGTATTTTGTTCCCTTTGGTCTAAGGAATCCAACCTAGTTGGTTTGCTCATCTAAGGGAATGTATAGGTTCTGAAAAGTTTTTCTAGCAAAAAAAAAACACAATACTATATAATTAGGTGAAATAATATCACAAAGTTTTGATATATAAATGCATTAGAGTTAAAAATTTTACTAATACTTGAAAATAATATAGATAGAGTTAGATACTTACATACTATCGGTGCTTTAAAGTATTCTCAGAGACAAACCTTAATTGAATATCACTCTATTCAGGCTTTGGTTGATATTTATCTGTTAATTTCTATATACTTCATTTTTTTTCATTCAAACCTGGCTATCATGCATCTACATCAGCTTCTCCATATTTGCTTTTTGTTTTGGCCTTAAACTACTAAAAATATAAAGAAGTTGGCCAAAAGAATTGAAATGAGCACTACTACCATATCCATTTGCTAATTAGCTGGCTTTCTATCATACCAGTACACTGAATTATATTTTTAGTTACATATAATCTACTAAAGATCCATATAAATTGCTGTTTTCTGTCGATGGATTTTCAACTCATCGAGCACTTTCATTTTCGACTTTGATTCTGTAAAAGAAGCTCGCTGACTAGCCGTTTATTTGAAAAGCCACACTATTTGAGTACAGCTGTTAAACGAGCACGATGTTGCATGCCATGTACTTCTTCGGAGAACAGGTTTGGGAGAAAAGGCATATACTTTAGGGAAGTTCCAGAAATATATATAATAATATTGTCAAAATTTTACCATGACAATATTTCAAATAACATAAGTCTTAGGTGTAACTGTTACACCAAAATAATGGTGTAACAATCCATTCACGCATGTGAAATAAAATATTAATGAAGCAAACCCAAATAATTCTCCGCCTCCCTCTCTCTCTCCTCTCCTTTCTCCTCCCAACTCTCTTACATCCTCCGATATGCCAATCATCGCCAAAGAAGTATGCAAGCGCATTTTTCTTGAGAATTTCGGCAAGCATGTCAGCATTAGGGTTCTAATTTCTTGATTTGAAAACCTAAATTTGTGTTGGAACCTCAAATTAACCTTTCTCGTTCTATCTTGGTTGCTAGTTTCTCGATTTCAAATTAAACTTCAAACTAATTTCTTGTGCTTGAAAACATAAATTAATACTTGACATTAGAGAAGGAGCAGATAAAATTGATTGCATTTCAAAATGCATGCCAATTCAAATATTTTATTCAATTGGCATAGTACCTTCTGCCATTGGAACTGAAATTGATCGCATGAGGAGATCTGTTGATATCATCTTTTTCTTAATTTTTATCAGCTCTAATATCTCTCCTTGTTGAATTATATGTTAAACATCAGTTTATGTGCTCATCATTGGAGTTGATTTGTACTTGCCATAGGTTCGCGAAAATCGAGCCAATGGTGTAATGCGTTGGTGCTCGCTGGTCACTGGTGGTGGTGTCGTGAGCTTTTACCCACAGCGGTAGGTGATGCAGTTGTGTGGCGATGCTGGTGTGGCGGGAGGTGGGAGGAGGTAGAGTGGTAGATAAGGGTGGTTGATAGGTGAAGGTTAGTGTAACAACCCTGAATTTCCAATATTTCTAAAAAAACAACTTATAATAAATAGACTCAGAAATCCAAAGGTGATACGCCGCGATAATTAATAATAATAACCGCAAGGCTAATGGTTCTAATTAGAAATAATAGACAATAAGTTTTAAATAATTATTACAGACCAACTAGATAAAAAGTAATTAATTATTACAAACCAGAATGTAAATTCTAAAGTCAACAAATAACAGTGGAAGTCTTATTAATATCTGTTAAGCGAAAAGAGATCCAACGCACTCTTTAACCCAACCAAAAGCTAACTATCTTCAGTTACATGCACATTAAACACTATAGTATCAGCCAAAGGCTGAGCAAGATTTCATAGTATAATAAAACAAAACTACCCAATGTGCAGGTAAGATATATAGGAATATCTTACAAATTAAATTCATTTAAAAGTTGTACATATTATATATAATATATTAATTTTCTAACAACATCAGATCCAACCTTTCTATTTTTCTGAACCATTCTGTAAAACTTTCAAATATAACTTTTCGTAATTTGTGAGTAGGAAGTAATAAAAATCCAATGAGCTAGCTAGGCTCACTAGATAAGGTAAACACCAAAGTCCCTAGTATGCATACCCCTAACTTGATAACGTACCAAGACGGAAGGCAAATGGCAAGAGTATTGATCAATATACTCCCAACTACTAAATAAACGGTTGAGACACTGTTAACTCAACATACTTCCATACTCGAGGAATACCGCTTACCGGCAACCCCACATTTTCATTAAACTTGGTAACATTGAGGAACTTCCTCCTTTTAATATAAATCTCATAAATAATCTCATAACCTCTTTCGATATAAATATCGAGAATAATTTAAATCTCAAAGTATAAACTTCATAAAACAATCTCATTGTTAAAATAAATTTCCAAACAATGTGAAAACATTTTTGAACTCATTTGTACAAGCAAAGTAAGAAATCTTACCTTATCAGCAACCACAATCAATGAATGTCAATCTCAAGTCAAAAAGGTTCCTCTATGAACCCGCAATCTACAATATAATAATATAGTATAAGTAACCTGACTATACTTCACATAATCCACCCATAATTGGCATTACCTAGCTAGAGAGCTTTGACCATTCCCAAAAACAATAACGTTACTAATAGCACGGTAAACTTGCATAACTAATCTACAAATGAAGACTCGACACTTATTTATTTTAAGAATTGAAATGAATGATCCTAAAACCATAACTAAAACCATAAAACTCATGGCATTTCATACCCAACTTTTGTTGGTTCAACTATAGACAACATATATTGACAACCTTATCTATGTAAATAATAAAACTATATCCATACTTGAATGTAAATAAAACATTCGTCTACTAGCTACCTACACCAAATCAACTTAGCTAATGCCACTTCTCATATTGCATTACAGCACGATCACATTCAATAATTGAAATAATTGCATATCCTCCATACTACTAATAAGGTGAGTAAGATATATTGTTCTTAAACTTGTAGGCTATATAAAGTACTACAACATTTTTCCTCGAAAGCCTCGTATCATTAATCACTTTAACAATTCAATGATGACACACTACAAGAAAATAGGTTTTGGGCAACGAAAAATTTCGTTGCCCAATGGGACAATTTTGTTGCACAAAAGTTTGGGCGACGAAATTTGCACGCCCCAAATTCGTCGCTTTAGGTTCGACGCCCATTGTATTTGGGGCGTCGAAAATTGTACTCGTCGCACAAACCACATCTTGGGCGTCGAGTTATATGTGTTGCCCATAATGGTCGTTTGTGCTACGAGCCTCGTATCCGTTGCACATTTATGGGGACATTTGGGCAACGAGTTTCTTAAATCGTTGCCCATACTTCACTGAGTTTGGGCAACAACACTGTAACTTTCGTCGCCAATATTATTGAACTTTGTGCAACAATTATTGTTTTTTATCGCCCATTATGTCTTGTAGGCTTGCATGCATCATGTCTTGGGCAACACCAGTTTCGTCGCCCAAAAGACTTTAGGCTACGAATTGTTGTACATAATTTTCAATCTCGTGCTAAATTGAAATGACAATGTGCGATCCCTATTTTGTTGCCCAAATTGGTGTGGACTACGAATTATTGTTATCGTGTAATCTATAAGCTTTTTCCTTGTTCATATATATTATATGAACCTATTAAAAACAAAAGTATGACATAATATAATAGAAGAAGTATTCGTGCAATAGCAAATTGTATATAATCGGAGTACAACAAATATTCAAATTTGACATCCGATGTAACTTGAATAATTCAAAGTAAATCTAAAAAAACTAATTAGCTGTACCCATAATCTACGAAGAAATTCACATAATCCAAGCCTTATCATAGCTTTCCTCTGCTAATTTCGGAAAATAATCACGATCCATTGTTCCTGATAAAACCAAAAACGTTATAATTTGATACCCATATGGTTAAAAAGGGGGGGGGGGATTAATGATCTTTTTACTCTTTCTCCCGAAAAAAATATGTATATAGGTGCACCCATACAACAAGTATTAACTACAATCGCAACGAAACTTCAAGTAGAATCATCCAAAAGAAATGCAGGTCCATAATCATTCATAACCACCATATTTTAAAGGTCAAAACAACATGATAACCAAAATAATCATCCAAAAGAAATGAAAGCAGATGGTTCAAGGAAAGGAGCCAAAATGGTATAATGACATAAAATATAGGTAAATGGTATAATGAAAGCTAAAATAGAAGTAAATGGTATGACGTATGTACTAGAATTGTCGTCAAAAAATAGACTTTCCTCGAGTTACAAATAGTCAATAGTAACAAACTATATTGGGCTCACAAAATCAACAGAAGATGTCTAGATTCTAACACTTACCCAAAGCAAATGCCTAACCAATCCATCTGCAAATAGTTTAGCTTGTGGGCAATACCAGATGCAGAAATGAAGAATTACATACAAGCAACAGGTCGTGACTTGTATAACAAGCATGGCACTGTTTCAGATATAACAAGCAGGGCAATAGCAGATGCAGAAGATATGCTAGAATGGGCAGTAAATGAGCTAACAAACTTATACCTCTGAATGGCTCAAGCTAAAACATTTTTATGTTGCTATGCACTACAGCAAGAATGTACACAAACTAATATAGTTTAAACAGACCAGCCACCAAACGAGTAGTAATTATGGAATCCATAACATATTGCTTAATCTTGAGTATAAATATCTCTCAAAGCTATAGAACAGCTTTTTGAGCAAGTAAAGCCTCCCTTTATTTGCACGCCTAGATGGCCAATGTGGGCGACTTCTCTCTCAGAAAGGATGATTTGTTCTCTATCCTCACCTTTCTGGACACCCCCCTTGCTGCCACCAACCCTAGCATACCCCCTTGCTGCCCCCTCTCCCGCAGCCCCCTTTATTGCCACCCCCGCACTAGCCCCGCGCACTTCCCCCTGCAGACACCCCACTGCTGCCCCCCCTTACGCCACCAACCCCCGCACCCCCGTTTATGCCCCCTGCTGCCACCAACCCCTGCAGACCCCCTTTAAGTTACAAGCGTGACTTCCGTATTTCTTTTATTATCCTAGGGGTTTCTACAAACAGAATATCCACCATCAAATTTTTGTAACCATATCAAATCCAGTAATTCTATAACAAGTGTTTACTTCCAACCAGAAACCGAACAAGTGTTTTAAGAGGGAAATGTTGTTAATCCTCAGCATCCGAATCCATAACACCTTATAGCTATAATCTGAACAAAAGCAGTTTACATCTAAGAAATATACTATGAACATTAAGTCAAAGCTTCTAATATCCAATTGCTTTTATCCACATTTACCGGCAAATAAGTACAAAATTTACTCAATTCAGACACATGAGCTCATTACTAAAGTAATACTACAAAACATTTTCCATTCACATATCGAGTAAAATAATAAATAAGCTAAAAAACTCATACCTCATGTCCTGAAACATTTTCAGCATATCTTCTCTCATTTTCTTTTCAAGTTCAATAGCTTCTTTATTCATTTTAGAAAATTCTGCTCTAAGCTCTTCATTGGATGCCTTGAACTCTTCATTAGATGCTTTAAGCTCTTCATTAGATGCTTTAAGCTGTTCATTTGATACTCTAAGTTCCTCGTTTGATGCAGCAAGAGTGTCAACTTGGGTAGACAATCGTTCATTGTTCTCTCCAGTTTTACCTTTTTTTAGTGGTCGAGCTCCAGGACCAAGTCCTCTCACATACCCAGATTTACGTTTTAAAGTTTTAATGTAAGCATCTTTCTCATTGAGTGTATCCTCACCATGCTCCTGAATCTGAGTTTCATGAAGTTTTTTTAGTTCTTCATAATTTTTTTCAGCAATTGGTTCCCAGCAAGTACTCCCATCCTTATTTTTATGCCTAGCACATGAAATTTGCAATTTTATAGAATTCGCTTCCCATAATTATCCTTTTAGATAAAGACTTGGCTATTATCATCTTTATTAAATGAAAGGCATATTAGGGAAGGCAGGGACTGTTTCAGATATTATTAGCTAGTATCATTCAAATAATTGAGCTACATGATAACTACATTTAATATTACCAATGGCACCATTAGTCAACAATGGCAGCAGGGGGGAACAAGGGGGGCCTACAGGGGGCAACAAGGGGGGTCTGCAATGGGTGTGGCGGTAGGGGGGCAACAAGGGGGGTCTGCAGAGGGTGGTGGCAGCAAGGGGGGCAACATGGGGGGTGTCTGCAGGGGGGAAGCAAGGGGGTGTCTGTAAGGGGTGTGGGCAACAGGGGCCTGTAGGGGGTGGTGGCAGCAAGGGGGGGGCAAGCATGGGGGGTGTCTTCAGGGGGCATCAAGGGGGTGTGTGCAAGGGGTGTGGCAGCCAGTGCAAGGTGGGCTGTAGCACATGGCCTCCGAATTTAAGGGGCCCAAAACTGAAAAAGTTCACTACTTTATAACGCAATTACTTTTATTTTGAAAGAAAATCTCTTATTCCCGTTGCACAACTGCAAGACAATGAATGATAACCTCGCATTAATTATCTTCGTTTTCCCGTATATCTCAGTTGCTCGTTTTCTACCCTTCCCTATGAATAATTCCTTACAACTCCAATACTATTGGACCCTTCACTACCATACAATTTGCACTCTCGGTCAATTTTCATTCCTCAAACCAATCTCAAAATTTCTCACTCAAAATCACACATCTTCCTCTAATTTCATGTGATGGATAAAAAATTGATCATACTTTTGAGATATTGGTAGAAGATTGGATCTCAAACAAGCCTGCCTTCCATTACTAATCTTTTAAATTTGTAAGTTACTTTTTCCTCATTGGAAAGATCTGAATCTCCATGTTGTTAATATGTTATTCTGCTATTGGGTTACATTTATGGGATTTGTGAGACTAGGCCAATTTTGTGAGACTTTGGAGGCCATTGGAATTTGGATGAAGACAGAGAAAAAAGTGGGAATCAAGCTTCTGGAAGAATTCGTATCACAGTAGATTGTGGTACGATTAACTAAATTAATATAAAAGTATCTCAATAAGTTCAATGAGTATGTAGTAAGACTGTAACTCTGTAAGAGTATATAACAGTTGTTTAGTAATTTAGTTGTGGACTTGTGGTATAAGTGGATTAGATAGGCCATATAGACTTGACTTTGATAATAGTAAATCAAAATGTTCTTCTGATAAAAAGAGGTATGATGATGGGTTTGGGAGATGGTACCAAAATTATAAAATTTGTTATGCACATGCTGAGGATTTTGGTACCTTATATGAGGTTTTAAATTTGTTATGCTAAGTATTTGGTGCTTTATATTACTCCCTCTGTTGTTTTTTTAGTGAGTGTATTAATATAATCAAATATTGCAACTAAAAATAAATAGAGGTGGTATGTTTTATAATTGTATAAAAAAAAATTAGGGGCCTAAATTTTGTAATAAGAACAGGACGGCCCTGGTGGCAGCAGGGGGCCTACAGGGGGTGGTGGCATCAAGGGGGGGCAGCATGGGGGTTGTCGGCAGGGGGGGCAAGCAAGGGGTGTGGCAGCGGGGGGCCTGCAGGGGGGTGGTGGCAGCAAGGGGAGCTACGGGGGTGGTGGCGGCAAGGGGGCCGCAGGGGGTGTCTACGGGGGCAGTGCGGGGGGGGACAAGTGTTACCATATAACTATTTCCAATAGACAACAAGAATGTTAGTCAATGCAGAAAACTAACACAAAAAAAAAAAATTGAATAACCTTACTTTTTGGTCTTCTCAAATAATCTAACATAGATGGGTTCTTGCTCCAGTTCAACGGGTTCGGATGATCCTTCAAGATCTTGTGTTGGAACAACGGGTGGCTCATTCATCTACATATAATATAACAAATGATTACATATAAACCAAAAGAAACATATGGTACATCATATAATAAAGAAAGCGAAAATTACAGACAACGAAAATTACCGACCATGTCATACATTATTCTTGCTGTAGATCTTGAGCCATTGGCTGGTGTTTCAGTCAGCTTTAGCTTGTTCTCCGTATTAATTTTGCTAATACGCTACAAGTGCATGTGAAAGTAATCAAATGGGAAAAAATCTTAGTAAATGAATGTAAAAATCTTAGTACGAAGTATATTAAGATGAGTCATTAAATCTTAAGGTAAAAATTCAGGTGCATATAATAGGACAATGGACACTCGTTGCTGGAAACAACTACTGGTGTACACCTGCTTTTTGAAAGTCATTATAGTGCACTATGACAGACGACAGTTTGCTACCAACACAAATCTCGTAAATTGTTTTGAAAAGGGGGAACGCGTCAAACCAACAATTGCTTTTTAAGACCTCACATGTTATGGATGTAATCAGTATAATGTTGTAGTCTAACATCTACGGCTCTCTTGAAGACACTTGGGCTCATCAGAGCCGTACCCGTGTCACCCTAGTTAAAAAGGAGAAAAGCCTTGAATCTCTGGGCTACACTCAGCTGAGTTAAAAGGTTTAAGTTCTGGCCCAACAGTCGAGCCCGCGAAGACAAGATGGCTGAAGGAGAGTGGTTAATAGACATCCACCAGTCCTGGTCTGCCACGTGTCATGATCAGATTCCTCAACCAATCAGAGGCCACTATTGTAGGTCAGTTTTTAAGGTTAGCCGTCAACTTGCTATCACTATAAATACTCCATAAATCAGGAGAAAAGGCATTCAATGCAAACAATGCAAAGTTACTCTGATAAAATACTCTCTCAAACCTCCAGGGTGGGTCCCTTTTTTGCAGGTTCGGGAGCTGAGCCCAGACCAAGGACTAAGCGGATTCAGACATCGTTGCACAAGTCTCCAACTGAAGAACACTCAAGATACTAATTTACTTTCTCGACAAGGAAGCTAAGCCTACAGCTTACTTGTTGGACAAGTAGACGAAACATTTGGCGCCGTATGTGGGGAGACGCAACGATGACTGATTGTCAGTCGTCCAACATTGCTAGGAATCGAAGCCTTCAATTTAATGTCGAAGATATAGTGGAGCATGAAAGACCACCTCGAGGAAGAGATAGACCTCCATCCATCGTCAATGTTCCTGGACCAAGCCAGCAACCGGTCATCCAAGTGAATCTAGATCGTCCAGTGACTGACGCCCACCTGGAGAATGTTCTGAATGATTTTCAGACTAGGATGGTGGAGGTCGTCCAGGAACAAATTAAAAGCAATATGTTGTTTTTTCATCATAACCCGGAGCCAGCTGCTAACAATCCACCTCGTCCTAGAGGACGTTCTCAAGTAGATCGTCCAGGCCCTAGTCGACATGTTCGTCAGGAGCCCTTTAGGAGGACGGTAAGAGGAAAGCAGCCAGAGGATAATGATGAACGAAGGAAGATGGACTGGAACCTAGTGGTGAGGACTCAGGACCATGTTCGTCCAAGCGGGCACCGAATGGAAACAGATGCCAGTGAGTATCTAGAGGCAAAGAAAGCTGCTGCATTACAACGATCAGCAACAGGATCTACGCCATACATGAGAGACCCGCCTTTGAGGTTGTCGTCCAAAGGGGAAGGACGAAGTTTAAGTCACTCTCTTGTTCATCCACGTCAGGAGATGACAGTGGCTCAGCCCATGGTCTATAGGCATCCAGTGCCTGCAAACACTTCATCCAATCCTGTAATGAAAGAATATCGCAAGGAGTTCATACCCATTGAGGGACAGCTGGGAGCCCTCCGGATCAACTGGCCTACCCCATTCTCGGCCAGGATCATGGAGGCGCCCCCCTTCCCAAAGGTAAAACTCCCAACCATTGAGCCTTTTGATGGAACAACTGATCCAGATGATCACATGTCTGCTTACAAACATCAGATGTACATCCAGGGAGTGGACGATGCTACTTGGTGTAAGAATTTCCCAGCTACCTTGAAGGGGGTAGCTCAGAAGTGGTTCAATAATCTTCCCCCCAATTCAGTCAACAATTTTACTGAACTCAGTTTATTATTCATCAGTCACTTTGTTGCCAACAAGCAAGAGCAAAAGACAAGCATGCACCTAGGCAAGGTCGTCCAGGGACCTAAGGAGGCTCTTAGAAGTTTCGTTAAGAGATTCAACCTAGAAGCACTTCAGATCCAAGATCTTAATGCTGGAGTAGCCTTTGACGCCTTCATCAGGGGTCTAAGGCCAGGAAGTTTCAAGTTTGATCTTGTTAAGAAGAAAATCTCCACTCTTGCTGAGGCTTTAAGAGAAGCGAAAGCGTTTATCCACGCTACCGAAGTGTGTGTTGAAGCAAAACTTCCCGAGTCTAAGAAGCCTGAAGAGGTTTCTCAGCCAACGAAGAGCAACCCCAAAAAGGTCGAGACCTGGGCTATAGCCGCTACCACCACTTCGTCCAGAAGGAGCAAGAGGAAGGAGGCCGAGCCATCCTCATCCAATCCTATTGAGATTAACAAAGATCAACACTCCATTCTCATGGAGATTAAGGATCAATATGAGTTGAAGGCTCCAGTAGAGATGAAAACACCTTATAGAAATAGGGATAAGAGCAAGTATTGTCACTTCCACAAGGATTGTGGTCATGAGACTAATGAATGTAAACACCTCAAGAGAGCTTTGGAGGAACTAGCTCGAAAGGGAAAGATGAACTCCTATATGCCACAAGGGGGAAGGAAGTTTCCAAGGAAAGATGATTGGCAAAACAAGAAGAAGGAGAGTGCAAGCACAGACGAAGATGTTGTTCTCGTAATCTCAGGTGGGTTTCTTCTTTGGGGACCAACCAATAGAGGGCACAAAAACTACCTTAGGGAGCTCGGCCAAGTTTTGTTAGCTGATCAGACAAAGGCTGAGCCGTTCCCAAGGGTGGTAGTTAGTGAGCAAGATCGGGGCAGGCTGAGGACTCCCCATGATGATCCCTTGGTTGTTGAAATAAAAATAGCAAACTTGAGAGGAAGAAGGATCCTGATCGACACCGGAAGTTCGACGGACATCATTAGTGCTGATTGCTTGTCCAGACTAAAGTTTAAGGAGAAGAACTTAGTTCCCGTTCACCATCCCATCATAGGGTTTGGGGGAGGAGTCATCCATCCAATGGGAACTGTTACTTTGCCCGTTCGAGTGGGAGAAAAGGATGCAGCTAGAACCTTGTTTATCAAGTTCTTGGTGGTCCGAGACTTGACGGCTTACAATGTCATTCTTGGACGACCAACTCTGAATCATGTCAAAGCAGTCGTAGTAACTCACCTGATGTTGATGAAGTATGAGTGTGATGATGGCCAGATTGGCTCCTTATATGGAGACCAACAGGTGGCTAGGGAGTGTTATTTGACTACCCTCAAGCCGTCATCGTGGAAAATAGGCAGCAAAGATCAGACGAAGGTTGCTGGCGAACGGAAAACGTCTAAAATAGAGAAAGATCAGACGAAGGTGGCTAGCGAAAGGAGAACGTCTGGAATAGAGAAAGATCAGACGAAGATGGCTAGCGAGAGGAAAACGTCTAGATTTGTCAAAGACCAAGTCGCCTCGTTAAAGCTGACCATTGAGAGCCCTCATACACCTCTTGCTCCCTCAAGGAAGGCGTCTGAACATCTCCCCAGCAAGAAGAGAAAATATGAAATCATCAAGGAAGAACCCTCCTCGTCTGAAGAGGTCATGGCCATCATGGGACTAGCAGTAGAACGTCCAGAGCCAGTGGAAGCCCCTGAAGAGGTAAGTCTAGATCAAGCTCGTCCAGTTGCCAGGCGGTCGACCAAGAAGTTCAGAAGTTGTTGGAGTCAAAATTCATCAAAGAGACTTATTATCTAGAATGGATAGCAAATGTGGTCATGGTGCCAAAGCCCAATGGCACCTGGAGGATGTGTGTGGACTACACAGACCTCAACAAGGCTTGTCCCAAGGACAGCTTCCCTTTGCCTAAGTTGGATCGTCTAGTAGATTCCACAGCCGGCCATGCTTTGCTGAGCTTCATGGACGCCTATTCAAGTTTTCACCAAATTCTGATGTGGCCAGAGGATCAGGACAAAACGTCCTTCGTTACTGAAAAAGGACTGTATGGTTGGGTGAGGATGACATTCGGCCTGCGCAATGCCCCGACCACTTTTCAAAGATTGATCAATAATGTTTTTCAGCCGCAGTTGGGACGAAACATGGAGGCATATATTGACGATATGATAGTCAATAGCCGTCAAGAAGAAAGCCATGTTGGTGATTTGAGAGAAACTTTTGAAACTCTCAGGAAATACAAGTTAAAGCTGAACCACTAGTACAGAATCGACGATTTGCGTCGGATGCGAGGCGGCCATTTGCGTCGGACATGGGTCCGACGGCACAGGTCTCGTCGCAGATGAGAGAGACATTATCTGCGTCGGACTAGCACACGACGCAGATCATTTACTATTTGCATCGGACCAAGCCCACAGTGCGACGCACATGACCCATTCCCCCTACATGCGAGTGGCCCATCTGCGTCGCATGCAGAGCTACATGCGACGCAGATGATCCACATCTGCGTCGGACCAAGCTCTACATGCGACGCAGATGTGGCTTTACATCTGCCAAGGCTGAAATTAGCATGCCATCTGCGTCGCGTATGACCACACATCTGACGCAAATGGCCCAAATTTGCGTCAGATGGGTTGCCATAAACGACGCAAATGGCTATATTTATTAAAAAAAAAATCTACAATAACACTCGTATCTTCCTGATTTCAACCAAATTTCAACAACTCAAATTCCAAGTTTCATGACAAAAACTGGTAATTCTACCATAATTTACCATTTAAACCAAAAAAAATCATCAAAGTTAACCAAGAAACAAAAAGATAAACAACTTATTAACCAAAAAAAATTAAAGAAACTAAAGAACAATTGATTAAAGATAAAAAAGAAATATGTCGATGATAGCAGAAGTGCGAAGATTACAATAAACGAATTACAAATTAAGCGAATACAATACACAAAAACAACGAAACAGAAGAGATTAAGAAGGGAAGGTTCAGATCTGGTTTACCATCATCAATATTACAAACTAAAAAATCTAGAAAACCCTAAATATCTATCATCAACATTGATTACCATCGAATGCTTTCTTCAAAGGTTCAGATCTGGTTTAACTTGCGTCGGAGTTCGTCGAATGGTGTATCGAATGTAAATAATCGTTTGTTTGCGGGGAGAAAATGGGGCTCGTCTTCAATTTGTTGTCCTTCAAATCGCCATTTTTTCTTCTTCAATTATCCTTCGCTGTTCTTGAGTTTCTTTTTCTTCATTTGCTCTTCAGTTTCAAGCGAAACATCTATTTTCAATGGCGTTTGTTGCTCGAAAATTAGAACAGAGAAGAGGAGGGACGAAGGGAGATAGGGAAAGTAGGAGAGTTGGAGAAGGAGAGAGAGAGGGAGAACGGCTGATGACAGAATTGTTAGGGTTTGCAATATAAGGGGAAGCGGGCCTTATCTGCGTCGCACATATAGCCCATGCGACGCAGATAAGCCCAAAACATTAATTTCGCTCCGCTTTTTGTATCCAAAACATTAATTCTGCTTTTTTGTATCTAATAATCATCTGCGTCGCACCCTAATTAGCATCCGACGCAGATGACTATCTGCGTCGCACGCTAGTTAAATACGACGCACATATATCGTCTTTTGCATCGATTCCCTGTTGCATGCGACGCAAATGAGTCTTCCGCGTCGTTTGTCCTGTTGTGCGACGCAGATGGTGAGACGCAAATCGTCGTTTTTCTACTAGTGTTGCTCCCTCAAGGAAGGCGTCTGAATATCTCCCCAGCAAGAAGAGAAAATATGAAATCATCAAGGAAGAACCCTCCTCGTCTGAAGAGGTCATGGCCATCATGGGACTAGCAGTAGAACGTCCAGAGCCAGTGGAAGCCCCTGAAGAGGTGAGTCTAGATCAAGCTCGTCCAGAAACCAGGCGGTCGACCAAGAAGTTCAGAAGTTGTTGGAGTCAAAATTCATCAAAGAGACTTATTATCTAGAATGGATAGCAAATGTGGTCATGGTGCCAAAGCCCAATGGCACCTGGAGGATGTGTGTGGACTACACAGACCTCAACAAGGCTTGTCCCAAGGACAACTTCCCTTTGCCTAAGTTGGATCATCTAGTAGATTCCACAGCCGGCCATGCTTTGCTGAGCTTCATGGACGCCTATTCAGGTTTTTACCAAATTCCGATGTGGCCAGAGGATCAGGACAAAACGTCCTTCGTTACTGAAAAATGACTGTATGGTTGGGTGAGGATGCCATTCGGCCTGCGCAATGCCCCGACCACTTTTCAAAGATTGATCAATAATGTTTTTCAGCCGCAGTTGGGACGAAACATGGAGGCATATATTGACGATATGATAGTCAATAGCCGTCAAGAAGAAAGCCATGTTGGTGATTTGAGAGAAACTTTTGAAACTCTCAGGAAATACAAGTTAAAGCTGAACCCCAGCAAATGTGTCTTTGGGGTCTTGTTAGGGAAGTTTTTAGGTTTCTTGGTGGACCAGAGGGGTATAGAGGCTAATCCCGAAAAGATTCAAGCTATTCTAGATATGAAGTCTCCTTCAAAGACAAAGGAAGTGCAGAGACTGACGGGTTGCTTGGCTGCCCTTAGACGTTTCTTGTCTAACTCAGGTGACAAGTGCCATCACTTCTTTGCCACGATCAAGAAAAAGGCCAAGTTTGAATGGACAGCAGAGGCAGAGCAAGCCCTTCAGCGCATCAAAGATCACCTTCGGCAGCTTCCTAGGTTAGTCAGTCCAGCTGAAGGGGAAAAACTGTTTGTATACTTGGCCGTGTCCACTCAAGCTGTGAGTGCCGTCCTTCTGGCTGAAAGAGAGACCATCCAAGTTCCCATATACTTTGTGAGTCATGTGCTCAAAGATGCGGAAAATAGGTATACTCCAGTCGAGAAGTTTGGATTGGCCCTAGTCATGGCCAGCAGAAAGTTGAGGCCTTGTTTCTTGGCACACAGTATAATCGTCTACACTGATCAACCTTTGAAGCAAGTTCTACAGAAGATGGAAGCCGCTGGGCGGATGCTAAAATGGGCGGTTGAGCTTAACATGTTTGATATATCATTTGAACCAAGGAAAGCCATTAAGGGGCAAGCCTTGGCAGATTTTATAGTTGAGCTTACTCGGCCAACCATAGAGCCAATATCTGATCCAGCTAGAGGAAGGAAGCATTGGACGCTCATGGTTGATGGATCGTCCACAGTCAATGGATGTGGAGCAGGAATCATTTGTCAATCTTCCGAAGGGGACAAGTTTGAATATGCATTAAGATTCCAGTTCAGAGCGTCCAATAACGAAGCTGGATATAAGGCACTCTTAGCTGGAATCAAAATGTCCAAGGCGGCTGGAGCTGTTGAGATCGAGGCCAAATCGGACTCCCTCTTAGTTGTCAGCCAGGTTAATGGAGATTTTGAATGCAAAGAAGCATCAATGAGCAAATACATGCGACTGATCAAGGATGAGATAGAGCCACTAAAACGATTTGTCCTCGACCAAGTACCAAGGTCATAAAATCATCAAGCAGATGCTCTCTCGAAATTGGCCAGTTCGGCTGAAGGTGATGTGCCAAGAACAGTTTTTTGGGAAGTCAAACCCAAAAAGAGCATCGACCAAGAGCAGATTGTGTTTCTCAGCCGAGGGACTGTCTGGATGGAGCCGATCATAGAATACAAGAAGACGGGACGATTGCCTCCAGATCCTGTTGAGGCTAAGTATGTGAAGGCTAGAGACAAGTGGTTTGAGCTATGGGACGAGACACTTTACAAGAAGTCATTCAACCGGCCTCTGTTCAAGTGCGTCACCAGAGAAGATGGTCTGGAGGTCCTGAAAGAACTTCATGAAGGAGCTTGTGCTTCTCACATTGGGGAAAGAGCATTAGGGGAGAAGGCTTTAAGGACGGGGTACTACTGGCCTACCTTAAAGGAGGATGCTTTAGTCTATGCAAAGAAGTGTCACAGTTGTCAGAAGCATGGAAATGTGCATCAGAAGCCGTCCAACTACTTAACCCCCATCTTGTTCCCTCAACCTTTTTCCAAATGGGGCATGGATATCCTAGGACCTTTCCCTGTGGCCGCTGGGCAAAAGAAGTTTGTGATAGTGGCAGTTGACTACTTCACTAAATGGATAGAGGCAGAGGCCATGCGAGGAATAACAACAAACGACGTCAAGGGCTTCATCTGGAAAAGCATTATAACCCGTTTTGGCATGCCACAGTCCATCGTCTTCTGAAGGAGTGGTTGGCGGAAAGAGAAATAAAAGCACACTTCGCTGCCGTTGCCCACCCACAAGCCAATGGGCAAGTGGAGTCCTTCAACAAGATTCTATTAAATGGAATCAAAAGGAAGCTAGAGAACGCCAAGGGACAATGGGTTGAATAGCTGCAGTTGGTGTTATGGTCCATCAGAACAACCGCCAAGAACTCTACAGGGGAGACGCCCTTCATGTTAGTCTATGGCACAGAAGCCGTATTGCCCATAGAGATTGAGGAACCCACCCTGCGAGTCATGTTGTACACAGAAGATGCCAACTGGGCTGCATTACGCACGGCTTTGGACCAAGTGCCAGAAGTCAGGGGCAATGCCTTGCTAAGAATGCAATTGTACAAACTGCGTATGGCTCGGGAGTTTAACAAAAGAGTTGTTAGACGACCACCCAAAGTGGGGGATCTTGTTCTTAGAAAGATGGAAGCGGTTGGACGAGCTAAAGAGTTAGGGAAGCTAACACCAAATTGGGAAGGACCCTATCTGATTGTCCAGGAGTTACGCAGTGGGACTTTTCGTCTACAAGATCTAGATGGACGACCTATTCAGCGTACTTGGAATTCAGAGAGCTTAAAGAAGTTCCACGTCTAACTCAGATCTTCGTCAGATACCTGTAGGGTAATTTGTAGTTACTCCAAAGTGCCACGGCACATGTTAGTAAGAAAAGAATTGTATACATGCATCTTGGCATTCAGCCAAGCAAAATCCTTATAATATAATTCCTACTTTCTTATCTCTTTGTTTATTTTCACCAAGTTACTTCACTTTGGGGCATAAAATCAGTTACTCGTCTAAAAGTGACAATAACTTGGACAAAAATACAAACAATAGCAGAACGTCAAAATTGCTCACTTTTACGCCGAACATCATTCCCTCAAAGAGACCGGCCAAAAATATAACGCATATATGGCCGTCAAATTGACAAAACCTCTAGTAAGAGTAACGTCAAAGTCTCTGAGAGAAAGCTGGCCTGAAATAAGACCTTAGTAAAGGATACTGACTTTCAAAAGCACGGACAGCTAAGTAGTCCAGACCCTAGTAAGGGATCGCTACTTAATGACGAGTGTTGCTCCCTCAAGGAAGCCGGCTAAAACATGCTTTGAACATGTATCTCAAGCTCGTCTATCAACTTCAGCAGGCTCAGCCAAGGATGGCCACTCTCCTTCTTGGACTTTGGCTCTCCCTTCATGTACGGTTGAGCTAAGCCCAAGAAAGGGGGGATGATAGAAGCTTATAGGACGAGCTAAAGAGAGCAGGTCGTCCAAAAACCAGGACCTAGCCGTATATGTTGTACACCGAATGTTGGTAGCTCGAGCAAAACGGCTTGAAAGTGGTTCGTCCACAACTCAAACGTGCATTGGTCGTCTTCCCTCTTTGGGCAAGACTCGTCTAATAAAGTAGATCGTCCAAAAATCAAGGACGATTATCAACAAATACATGAATATTTCATAAAATAACAGGTAATCGTCCAAGGGCAAGGAGGACAATCTTCTTGTATGAGCATTTTGCAAACCGTCTCAGACGAGTCCCTTCTGGTACTCGGAGATAAGTTTTAAAGATTTAAAATCTGAGCAGGATGTTCAACGATCATAACGAAGTTGAAGTTATACTTAGTCAAATTGCAATTGTTAAAAAAAAATTAAAAAAAGACCGGCAATTGGCAAAAAGTTGTTCATATATATATCAATAAGCAAGGATTTACAATTTAAGACTATTGAAGGGCTAAGAATATAATGGCAGACAAGCCAAGAAACTGGGAAAAATAAACCTAAAACTAGGCTTCATCTTCAGCGCGAGTTTCTTGGTCGTCCTCAGGCTTCCCATCCTCGGCTTCATCTTCAGGGTTCCCATCCGCAGCTGTAGCCTCGTCGTCGGAATCAAGAAATTCCGAAGGTTCCTCGGCGCACACCATAGCCCGAAGGACACTCTGCTGATATTCCAGACGACGTACAAAGCTCGGGACCTCCTCAGCTTCGGCCAGCATCTCGAAGGCCTTGACGGCCCAGTCCTTAGAGGTTTCGACGACGTGAGCCAACCCCTCCTTGTCATCATCGAAGGCCTTGGCTGCCGACCTTTCTAGACGGGCATTCTTCACCCTTAGGAGAATGTTCTCCTTTCTCAGCTCAGCGGCAGCAATAAGAGCCACATCCCTCTCACCCTTTAAATCAGTAGAGAGAGTATCTATGATCATCTTCAGACGGTCCCGCTCCTTGATCTGATCGTTGATGGTAACAAGATATTTCTTGTCCTTGGATTCCAGGTCTGCGGATCTCTTCTCCAAGGCGTCCAGTGACTGACGATGGAGGGTATTAGCCATCTCAATGTCATGGATGGCCTTGTTATAGCCGGCAAAACAAACCCGTACCCGTTGACCCGACCCGAAATACCCGACCCGAAACCCGTTTCCCACCCGAAAATAATGACCCGAAATGAACCCGGAACCCGAAATAACCCGACCCGACCCAAACCCGACCCGAAAGCAAATAGACCCGAATATAACCCGAACCCGAATCTACCCGAACCCGAATCTACCCAACCCGAAATTGACCCGATAATGATGACCCGAACCCGACCCGACCCGAAAAGTTGTCATATTAGTTATTTTTTAAACAAATTTAAGGAAAAAAATTATCGTGAGATACTATATATGACTTAACCACTTCCCATTAACTATTTAACTTAGTTTTATTAGTCTTATATGTGTTTTATTTATTTTCTAGAATTAAAACCCGACCTAACCCGACCCGTTTTAACCCGACCCGACCTAACCCGACCCGTTTTAACCCGACCCGATCTAACCCGACCCGTTGTGACCCGAAATCTAATGGACCCGAAACTAACCCGAACCCGAACGGACCCGACCCGACCCGAACGTAACCCGAACACAAAGTTGACCCGATTATGACCCGACCCGTAATGACCCGACCCGTACCCGACCCGTTTGACCCGTTTGCCACCTCTAGGCCTTGTCGCCTGCCGTTGTAGCGAGATGGACGAGATGCTTATTCTCTTTTCTCAGCTCCCTTGCCCATTCTTCAGTTAGCATGCTGCGAGCCAGAAGCTTGAACAATGAAAACAAACCAAGTTATTAGACGAGTTGCAGAGTCAAAATTTGTACAAGTATAAAACAAGGCATTAAACAATACCTCGGCAGCAAGCTGAGACATGTAACCCACATGCCCGGCTGATGCTCCCCTTAATCCTTTAATGTTGGATTCGGGGTAACACTTGAAGAGCTCCTGCTTAAGCCGCTCTTTCTCCAGCCTTGCCATTCGGAGAGTCAGTTATTTTGATAGGAAAGACGATGGCTTGTCTATTGGACGGACTCATGGACCGTCCACCGACCCGCATGGTCCTACATAAGTTGGGGAAATACGACTCACCAGACGAAAGTGATGCCGTCGTAACAGGTTAAGGCATCTGCGGCACCAGCTTAGCCACCGAGCCGCTGAACCCTGGATAGTTCTCGGCAGCAGATTCAGATTCCGGTGCAACCAAAGCCAAGGCGGACTCTGGATTGATTTCAGTTGAGTTGGCCGGCAAAATGCTCAGCGGAACAGCTACATGTGCACCCTTTCCCTCCGCGGCCGGGACAACAGTCGAAGGCTCCTTTTTAAGAGCCTTGGCTTGTGGGGGAGGCATGCTTCTCTCCCCAACCTCGCCAGCAGAAGCCGTCTTATCTGCCTTCTTCCTTGTAAAGCCCTTAGGCTTCTTCGCTGAAGGGTGGTCAGCGGCTGTAGTTGGCCTCTTTTTGGACGAGGACGACTTCCCAGGTGGAAGTTTGTTTGTAGGAGCATTTTTCTGCAAAAAGTGAAGAAGACATCAAATCGATCGTCCAAGGAACAAAAATAAGTAAAATTACAAGACTTCGGACGAAGGTGGCCCGAAGAAGGTAGCCGTCCAAACATGGACGTTTTCCTACTTCATGCTATCTTCGTCGGAAAAAGAAAAGAAAAGTCATTTACAAACATCCAGACGAGTATGGCCCCAAGAAGGTGACCGTCCAAGTATGGATGTCCTTCTATGGGCGACTCTCGTCCAAAAATTGGATAACAACTCCAGGCAAGAATGGTCCCAAGAAGGTGACCGTCCAAGTACGGACGTCCTTCTATGGGCGACTCTCGTCCAAAATTGGATGCCAATTCCAGACGAGTATGGCCCCAAGAAGGCGACCGTCCATGTCTGGACGTTCTCCTTCTTTGGGTGACCCTCGTCCAAAAATTGGATGCCAATTCCAGACGAGTATGGCCCCAAGAAGGTGACCGTCCAAGTCTGGACATTCTCCTTCTTTGGGTGACCCTCGTCCAAAAATTGGATGCCAATTCCAGACGAGTATGGCCCCAAGAAGGTGACCGTCCAAGTCTGGACGTTCTCCTTCTTTGGGTGACCCTCGTCCAAAGATTGGATGCCAATTCCAGACGAGCTGAAATGATACTCGGCAAAAAAAAAAAAAAAAAAAGAAATTAAAAAAAAAATTAATTTGTATTACCAATGTTTCGGCCCTCTTCTCGGCACTACTCTTTGCATACTCCTTCCACAGGTTGTCTGTAAATTTGGACATGCTGATTTCCCCCGTCGAAGATGCTTTGAGGCGTTGTCTGGCTGAGTCTGCAAAGAATAAAAATGTGTTCGTCAAATGAATTATAGACAAAGAGTTTTACTTGGATGATTTCAAATATATACCTTTATCATCGGCCAACCGCAAGCCGGCAGCAACCAAGAAGTCGTCTTGGTAAAACATTTCCTTAAAGGGTATCCAGTTGGATGGCGCTTTAAAATATCGTTGGCCGGGCCTGGAGTACTCTTTTATTCTGAAGTACTCCACAACTTCTTCATCGAAATTATCCTCCAGGTCCAGCCAGGACTGCTTCCGTCCCGTATTTGTGACGGACCGATTATAGAATCTATAGCTCTCAGTAACCCAATCATTGGCCGCCTTTAAAAATATGAAATCGGCTTTCCATTCATGCATCTTCGAAGGCTTCCCCCAAGCCGTCAGGAAGCCAGGGCGATTGCAGATGGTGAGCCATGTCCCGTCCACGGCCCCAAGTACCTTCGCCGCATAATGGATGTGGGTAAAGGCCTGAAGAGAAAGGGCTAGGCCGCGTAGCTCGCAGACGGCAATAAACGTCAGGACGTTGTGCCAAGCGTTTGGAGCCAACTGATTATGGCCGATATGGTAGTGCTGCAGCACTTGTTCTATGAAGTCATGGAGGGGAAACCTCAATCCCGCATCTAAGGCCAGTTTATAGACGGCGAAATGGTTCCTGGGAGAATCGTCGCGTCTTTATTAGGAATGACAAAGGAAAAGCCCGGCATGGGCATGAAAGACGATAAGTAATTAGGGTCTAGTCCTAGTTTCTCTAACCACTTACGGTTGACCAAAATGAAGTCAGGATCAGAAAGGGGACCTAAACGTCTTTTAATCTCCAACGAGGTAGTAGAGGCCTCGTCTGATTCTTCGTCAGCCTCAGAATTGCTACCATTATTACCTTCGCCGATCTCCGCCATATCGGCGTCCCTGCCAGAAGTACTGGTCTCAGGTTTTATTTCGGAGTCTTCTGCATCATTGTCAAAAGGAGGCTTGTCCAAAGGCTGAGCACTTTGGACCTCTCTTGCCTCATCTGGCACCCGTCTAGTGGATTCCTCCATATCCGAGCTATTTGATGGGATTCTTGCTTTTCGTATTAGACGGGCCGTTTGCTTGACGCGCGCCAAATTACCCTGCACAGGTAAAGACTGGGTCGTCTGACTTTCTCGGCCAAAACTATGAAAATATATGTACTCGGCCAGAAGAGGCCCAACTCTAGAATGTGCCGAAGAAGAAGTATCGGTTCTAGGGTCAAGACAAGCTCTTGGTCGGCTAGGATTATTTAACGAAGATGATTCCATTTTATTGATTTTCTAAGAAAAAAATAAAGAATAAAGAAGAATGAAAAGATCAAAGAAACAATACCTGCTAAGAACGTCTGGGTGATTCGGTGAAGAATGCTGAAGCTGGACGATCACTCTCTCTAGGAAATTCGCTGAGCTTCTCTCTCTAGAAAAATTCGCTCGAAGTGTTAAATGATTAAATGTCTTCACACCCAGGTTATTTATAGAGGAATAAGAAACCTGCGGAGCCGGTCAACAATGACCGAAAAGAGAATACAACGGTCGAATATGACCAGTAGAACCCAGAAGAAGGTGTGTCACTTCATTTCAAATTGAACTACCTTGAGGGTAAAAGGGCCTTAATCGTCAGATGGGCCGACAGTAAAAGCCCTTTAGGGGCAAATATTGTAGTCTAACATCTACGGCTCTCTTGAAGACACTTGGGCTCATCAGAGCCGTACCCGTGTCACCCTAGTTAAAAAGGAGAAAAGCCTTGAATCTCTGGGCTACACTCAGCTGAGTTAAAAGGTTTATGTTCTGGCCCAACAGTCAGAGCCCAACAATACAAGATGGCTGAAGGAGAGTGGTTAATAGACATCCACCAGTCCTGGTCTGCCACGTGTCATGATCTGATTCCTCAACTAATCAGAGGCCACTATTGTAGGTCAGTTTTTAAGGTTAGCTGTCAACTTGCTATCACTATAAATACTCCAGAAATCAGGAGAAAAGGCATTCAATGCAAACAGTGCAAAGTTACTATGATAAAATACTCTCTCACTTTCTCTCTCTATATCTACTTTCTCTCACTACTCCTGATACCTGACTTAAGCATCGGAGGGGGAACCACCACCCAAACCTCCAGGGTGGGTCCCTTTTTGCAGGTTCGGGAGTTGAGCCCAGACCAAGGACTAAGCGGATTCAGACATCGTTGCACAAGTCTCCAGCTGAAGAACACTCAAGATACTAATTTACTTGCTCGACAAGGAAGCTATGCCTACAGCTTACTTGTTGGACAAGTGGACGAAACGAATAACATGAGAAAGGAATTAACCTCTTGTTTTCCAGTACTCCAATGATTGTCAATCAACCAATCCCATTGGTCTTCATCAATAGTCAAGGGTCTGTTATGTCTTGCTTGTGACTTTGTATAGCCTCTATAGAATCTTTCCTTCAGCCTAAATCTCCAATGTCTATATAAAGATGAACATTGAAAGCTCAATGTGTCAACAATATCCTCTCCACCAACCTTTTCAGGTAAATTATACTTTTCCTGACACCATAAATGATAAACCAATAAAATTCCAGCACGCATCATTCTATGTTACGAAAGGAATCTTGTTAGAAGTGTACATAATTCATCAATGACTTACCAAGATCTTGTCATATAACCTTTCCTTCTTATCTGGTCCATTTAGCCCAATTCCTATCAAAGAATTTCATTCATTACAAAGCTTAGAGATGTGATTTACGCATAAGAAACACTGTAAATAATAAAATAGAGTGAACATAGACATACTTAGTATTTAGGGGACAAAACTCCTTTACCCACTTGCTACAATCACATAGACATTCATCTGCCTTTTCACCGATCACACGTCGAACCTCATCCATGAAACTGACTGTGACTTTTTCTTCAGAATTTCTTGGCCTTTTAGTGTAATATTTCATGCCCCTAGTAGGCCCACGCCTCTTACGATCAGGAATTTTTTGTCGAACTTCATCTTGATCAAGTCTTCGTTGCTCACGGTAAGTAAGCTTTGGTGGTTCATCATTAGGTTGATTTTGTTCGGATGATGTTGGGACGATTGACATTTTCCTAAAAAAAAAAGTTTGTTGACTTTAGATGAAAAGATAGAGAAGAAATATAACACAACACATTTGTAAGAGAAAGGAGATGAACATATGCTTACCAATTTGAAGTATTATTATTAAAATATAATATTAGAATTACACATAGATATCAAAGTACAAGCGGTACACAAATCCAAGTTATATCTTTTCTTATAGTTCAGACAAATAAACACACAAAAATAAATTCTCCGAACTATAATCTGCAATCATTATGTCTCAGTCAAACAAAAATAGGCACTGGGAAAAAAAAACACAAATGGTCAAAAAAAAATATGGTATCTCAATATTTTCTAAAATGTAAATTAAACAAAAATAAATATAGCTTTAATATAATTCTTGAATCTGCCTCCTCCTAGAATTGACGTAACTCTTACTATCGCAACTCTTCAAACACTGTAAAACAAACAAAAATTTCGCTATTATCAAAATAGTAAATTGGTAATAATAAAGTAAACTTAAAGGTTACTTTAAAAATTTAAAATTAAAGGTTAAAACATAATTTTCAATAAAATATACCATTACTCAATTGCTAGTAGATGAATTACTAGAACTATCACTTTGAGACCCCTCGTCTTCAAAAGAATTGTAAAAATCTTGCAAGATAGGTTCATCTTCAGTGTTCGAAAAATCATCCTCACTTTCTTCGATCTCTTCATCATCTTCATCCTCCTCATGTTCATTATCCACTTCATTGAAAAAATCTTCTTCGATATGAGCCTCAACCAAGTTATATTCAACATCATTTCTCACTATTGGAATATCCTCATCTTGAACATCTCCGTAGTTGGTTACAGATGGTGGCACTTGTTCCCATAATGATTCAATTTCTTCAGTTTCTTCGTCATTAGGGAAATCAAAAAAGCTCCTTGGATTTGCCTTAATAACAAATCTCCATTGAGGCTCATTATGACATGGTACATAGAAGACTTGCTCAATTTGAGAAGCTAATGCAAATGACTCATTGGTTTTTAACCTCTGAGTAACATTAACAAGCACTGCGCCTAAATTACCCTTTTTAATCCCTTTTCCCTCGTCGAACACATTAAACCACTTACACTTAAACAACACGATATTTGGACTAGTACGATTCTTAAGTGCATCATACTCTAGCACAATAACCTTCTCTAAAACCACATAGAAATCCTTTTGCCCACTTTCCTCGTCCCCTTTCACAACTACGCCACTATTTTGAGTTTTTCGATTTCTTTGCCGCTTTTTGGTGTGAAATCTAAACCCGTTAATGACATATCCATTAAAAGTGACAACACTTTTCATCGGTCCTCGTGCTAGACACAACAATTCTTCGGTAACTCTTGGATGCCCTTCTTTCCACAGCTTTGTAATCTACATATCTTTCTTAGTTAACCACGGATTCAAAAAAAAAAAAGATACAAAAAATAAAACTAATGTGTTTACTTACTCTATCTTCAAACCACTTGCAAAGGTCAATCCTTTGAGAAATTGGTACATGCTCATACTCACTGGGCATAAGAATGTAAGCAACTAATTAGTTCTATTAATGAAAAAAAATCCTTATGCATGACAAATAGAATCACACTTACATCAAGAAAGGTTTTGCTTCATCACAATTAAACATGGCATAAAGTTGAGCTTCTCGTCTCTCCTTAGCAGCCATTTCTGTTAGACTTGTCTTCCCTAAAGTCTTGCCTATTTTAGAGAAGACGGACAAGTTACAGGATTGAGGATGGTTAATGTCATCATTTCGATCTGGACGATTGTGTAACGTCTCAATCTTAGACATATATCTCGAGCAAAATGTCAGACATTCCATTTCAATGTATCCGTTAGCAATTGAAGCTTCTGTGTGAGCTTTGTTCCGCACGAATGATTTGAACGTCCGCATTGCCCTGAAAGAGAAATATTAGTAAAACACACTACACGTATACAATCCTATGATAACCATAACTACTAACAACTGACCTTTCAAAGCGATACATCCAACGATAATGTACAGGACCGGCCATTCTAGCTTCAGTAGCCAAGTGAATCGGGAGATGTATGATCACATCAAAGAAGGCAGGAATGAATACGCGCTCCAGCTTACATAAGGTGATTGCTATATTCATTTCCATCTTCTCTAGTTCTTCTACCTTTAACGTTTTGAACACAATTGCTTGAAAAAATGACTGAGCTCTTGTAAAGGCGTTACAACATTCTCATCTAAAACACCTTGGAAGGCAGGTGTTAGTAAGTCTTGCATGAAAACATGAAAATCATGAGTTTTCATTCCCATTACCTTTCCTTCTTGCAAGGAGGCACACCTTGAAATGTTTGATGAATAAGCATCTGAAAAGCTAATTTGGATAGAAATGTGACTGTTTTTCTCCTTTCATTCAAAGTCAAGTTGTAAGGTGCTGGTGGGACTTGCCATTTATCATTCCCAAGTGACTTTGGACGTAGCTTATCATGCATTTTCATGTCTTTTAAGTCTAGTCGAGCATTTAAGGAGTCCTTATTATTTCCCGGTAAATCAAGCATTGTGCCTAATATACTTTCACAAACATTCATTTCCACATGCATCACATCCAAGTTGTGTCGAACCAAGAGATGTCTCCAATAAGGTAATTGGAAGAAGACACTACGGTTTTTCCATTGATGCACGATATATCTTTCACCTCTCTTGCGTTTTCCCTTAGAAGCTTTTCCAAACTCCACATTTGAGTATCCATTTAATTGCTCCAAAACATCAAACCCCGTTAGAGGAACTGGAGGAGGACCCCTTTGTACCTTACCACCAAAGGAGCTCCTATTAAGCCTCCATTTGTGATCGATTGGTAGCCACCTTCGATGTTCTATATAGCAATATTTGCGACCATGCTTCAAATAATGAGATTTTGTGTCTAACTGACAATTAGGGCATGCAAGGGCCCCTTTGGTACTCCAACCAGACAAATTAGCATAAGCTGGAAAGTCATTAATGGTCCATAACAACACCACTCGCATATTAAAAGTCTCTTTCGCATAGGCATCAAACGTTTTTACCCCAAACTCCCACAGTTCATTAAGTTCATCTACTAGAGGTTGCAAAAATACATCTATATCATCTCCTGGAGATTTAGGGCCAGGAATTAATAAAGATAATTTCATATTATCACTCTTCATGCACATCCAAGGGGGTAGATTGTACGGCACCAACATCACTGGCCAAATACTATATCTACTACTCATGTTAGCCCCAGGATTAAACCTATCACTAGCTAAACCCAATCGTACATTACGTGCATCTTTAGCAAAGTCTGAAAATGTTGTGTCCAAAGACTTCCATGCTTCTGAATCTGCTAGGTGTCTCATTATCCCATCATCTTTCTTATCATCTTTATGCCATCGCATATGCCTTGCTAACTTGGAAGATATAAACATCCTTTGTAGTCGTGGAATTAAGGGGAAATGACGCAAGATCAATTGAGGAACCCGAGTTGTCTTTTGGACATCCTCGCCATCTGAATACTCATCACCACCTTGCACGACTTTCTCCTTCCATTTAGGAGCCAGACATTTAGGACATTTTTCTTCATTCGCAAATTCCTTTCGAAACAAAATACAATGGTTAACACAAGCATCGATCTTTATATAATCTAACCCTAGTGCTTTTGCTGGAAAATTCTTGTCATAGTTAAAAGCCCTATGCAAGGTCTTCAATAACATTGAAAAAGATTTATCACTCCATTTATTGCTAACTTTATTGTGTAGCAATGAGATAATAAACTCTAATCTTTTGAATATGGTACACCCCGGATACAACTCGGCCTCCATGTCATCTACTAATGTCATTAACTCCTTAGGATATTCATGATTGTCTGACTCTTTATTGTTTCCATTATCATTGAGCACAGTATAAGTAGCTGAATTCCATGCATTTGTCGCTTCAAAAATTAATGGAGCCATGTCATCAAAGGGCATTTCTGTTTCATTTTCCTCGTTATCTGAAACCACCTCTGTTTCGCCTTCAAGCTCAACTAATTCTCTGTGACTCACCCATGTATTGTAACCATTATCGATACCATGTACTAGTAAGTGAATTTGCATTGCTTTTCTATTTTGGGCAAAAAGCAATCTACATTTCACACAGGGACATTTCAATGATGTTTCATCATTTTTTTCTTTGAAAGCAAACTCTAGAAACTCATCGACCCCTGCTTTATACTCCGGTTTTCGCCTATCCTTTATCCTACTATGATTCATCCAACTCCGATCGGTATTCATTCTTTCAATGAAGTAAGAAAAAATCCTTAAGAAAGAAAAACAGAAGATGTCTCTCATTCAGTTAGAAAATAAAATTAATTATCTCCAAACTTACTAGCTTAGGTAATTGAATGCAAAAAAATTTAGTTTAATTATTAACATATTCACTAATCAGGTTATAATAAAATTTTCATATCATTTTGACAAAATTATGAAAATTCTTTAATTAAACGCGCAAAGGAGTTGTACTGAGGAGCAGTTGTGCTCATTTCTTGCCTATAGGACTTCATGAAACCATATTTGGATCAATCTCACTAAATTAGGATCAACTGAGATGCATTGAAGAGCACTTGTGCTCATTTCTTACCAGCAAAAAAGATGTCGTCCTCAACTTCTTCTTGATTCTCCGACTTCCATTTCTAAAGTCAGTTATGTGTTTCTCAAAATTTGAATGTTGTTTCAAGATTTTACTTCTTTGATTTGTTTCAATTTTCACAGAAGGTCGATTGATTTCATTTGAGTAGGTTTTCTTGCAAACAAAAGCACAATACTAACAACTATAATTTCTTTTTCCTCACGCACAGGTATTTCATTGCCTAAAACACTTATTCATACACAAACACTACCACTTTGTTATGTGTCTAATTCATAATTTCTATGCAGCATAGTAGAATCAAATCACACAGAAGATAATCAGAAGATTCTAAAGAAGAAACAACACAGTCACCAGGTATATGTTAGTAATTCTAATTGATAAGTAGAGAAAAAATTAGGAGATTGATATATATATATATTTTTTTTTAAGGGAAGGAGATTGATATCTTGCTTTCATTTTTAGCATTTATAAATCATTCTTTATGCCTCTTACTTATGCATCAACAGGCATTCATCTAAACAGCCTTACAATATCTACACAATGATTCATATGATTAAAAGGCCTTCATATACATCCCTATCTGATTAATTTATCATCAAATAAGCCCAATAATTGTACCAAAATTTCCTTTTAGTTATGCATCAACAGCCCTTCATCTTTTTCTGATCCCCCCCACCCCAAGCCTCTGATTTTCCCACTCATTTTCTGCATATTTCCTCTTAGTTATGCATCAAGACGTACATTCACCAAATCATAAAAGAACTAGGACCATGCAAACTGTCAAACAGATGATTTTAAGAAATAACCTAGATTTTTGACTTTTATGATCAAAGTTATTCAGCTTAATACGCTTCCATTCTCTCACTTCTCGGTCTAAGAAAGTTGCAACTTGCAAAGTTCCCCCTCAAATATTTTAATAGTTGACTGAGAAAACTGTCGTCCAGTTCACAAAAATTTGCACAGGAAAAGACCCTTATAATACAAATCAAAACCATTATAATAAGTTCTCGCACACAACCAACAAAATAAACACAAGAACGAATTGCATAAAAAATAAAACAGAGAAAGCCAAAACAACAAAGCCATAACAGAGATGCCGAGGATTGAAGATGGGATATGAGTGAAGGAGAAAGGAACGCATTGAACTTGAAAAATACCAATCAAAACCATTTAATTTACTCGTAAAAACAACAAAATCTAAGCAATTCAAGAAAACATGACAATTTCATACCAATAATTCAAGGGTAAACAATTGTTTAGCTTGACAACAAGGGGGGTTGATTCGTGACTTAGGGTAAATAACAAGAAGATACCAACCTTGCCGCCGAAATCGCCGCTAGCCTCATCGCTGATCTCTGGCCGCCACCCACATCACCACCTGCATAATTGAAAAAGTTAGGGCAGAGCACAATTGACCATCAACCAAAATTTCGATCACAGTTAAAGTATTCACCAAAGAAACATCACCTGAGAATCGAGAGGCTGAGAAACGTCAAGAAGCTGAGCAACGAAAGGCGGTTGACAATGTCGAGAAATCTGAGAAACGTCACATGAGAAGCGTCAATTGTCGCAGGTTGATTCATGAGAAACGCAATTGGCCATCATAATTAAACTCCTCACCTGATAAACTTCGAAGTTCTCGTCGGAATCGTCACCAATTCACCGGGAAAAGGAGAAAGATAGGGGCGTCGCCGACCGGACTGACAAACGTCGAGAGTGTGAGTTGAGGTCTTGAGGATGAGCAGTTGAAGTTTTGCTGTTGTGAGAGGAGTACGTGATGATTTAGTGGGAAATTTTTGGAGGGGCTTTTTTCCGCTATTTTATTTTGAGTATGGGCAACGAACTATAAATTTGAATTGGCCCATTCACTAAACAAGGGCAACGAAATACATAGTTTTGTCGCCTAATTAAGCGAATGGGCAACCCAAACTTAAATCGTCGCCCAAAAATGATTTTGGGCAACAGTAAAAAAATTAGTCGCCCCATAATGTATACTAGGGCAACAAATTTAAGTCGTCGCCCTTGTTTTCTGCTATGGGCCACGAAATACAATTTTGTTGCCCTTGAGTTTCAAATCCGTCGCCCAAACCCTACTTTCTTGTAGTGACACTTGAATAATGAAGGACGAGAAAGCATACTCCAACTCAAAAAAATATGACATCTAAATTAATCTAAACATCAACAACAATAAACACGTGGCTCTTCCTTACTAGTGTCGTGAACATGGCACAAGTACATAGGACCACTAGTATGGAATTGGCTTTCAGCAACGCATCAAAATAGCCTACTACAACGCTATAAAGCGTTGCAAGCACTTTTACAAACGCACTAAGAAGTGCTCCGCTTGCCTGTGTCGCTGCACCCTGTAGCTACGCTTTATTTCTACGTCGGCATAGCCAGGATAAATGCGTCGCTAGTTCGGAACGCTTTCAAGCACGCTGCTGGGACACTTTATTAGCGTTGTAATAAGGTAGCTACGCTCCTAAAGCGTAGAACAAGATCTGATACAACTTACTATTTCCTATAGCTATAGAGACCCACTAAAAGCGTCGTATAATTCCTTTCCACACTTTTAAAGTGCCGCTAGAGTTAATTTATGATCTCAATGCTAAAATTACAAATTGGTTTAACATTTGCAAGTGAACCAAAATATATTATATTGATTAATGAAAAAATTAAATCGTTTAATACTCCGTATAAGAAATCTTCAAACTAACAATAACCAAAAAGTCTAACTCATTTAGACAAACTCAAGATACAACCTAATGTACGTAGAACAACAAATGTTAAAATTTATAATCCAACTAAATAATAACAAAACTTAATATATCTTCATTCTTGTGCCCAAACAGAAGTTCCAATGTCCTCAAATCTTCAACATTCACTTTTTCGTTTTGGTGCATCCAAAATTAATCTGAGGGGCAAAAAAAATGTCAACAAAAGTAATTAAAAAAAGGCCACAAACACGCAACATACTAGTTTAACAAACAATAAATAAGATTTACTAGGAATGTTACCTTTCGACAAAAATCCAACTAGCTAATTAGATAATTAATGAGAGTTGTCATTTCCAGAAGATGAAGCGTTATTAGCAGCCTACATCCAACAAGCATAAAACTAACAATTAGCATAGAACATGTATGTATCATATGACAAATTTGCATGCATGACTATTTTTGCAAAAGTTTGGGTAGCATATCCCTGTAAAAGTGCATATTTTGCAGAAATTTCGACAGCATCTCCCCATAAAAGTGGTTAATCCAAACAACTCAAAGTTGTTTTCCAAACATGTGCACTAAGAATATCAATCCCAGCATTGACGTAAACATAATTTCAACTCAATTACACACATTTACACATTTACACAACCAACAAGGATTTTTTATTCCTATTTCACCATAGGAGTACCATCATTCTTTAACAATGTAAATGACTTCAATTGTACCTCTATACAATCCTACATTGGTAATTGCATTAGAAAAAGAAGGTTTGATCGTACCTTATCAACAGTAGGGATGTCAAATCTTCTTCTTGGTTTGAATCATTACCATCTGAACCAGATTCAGTTAAGTCATCACTTAAGTCATCAAATTCAGACTCATCAAAATCTGAACCTAAATGCTCTTGGAGCTTCCTTTTCAGCTTCAATATTGTTGCCCCCTGCTTTCTAACACACCTCCTTAGTTCGCGTAGATAATACAATATTGCTTCTTCATCTTTGGAGGACATCCTTAGGCCCACATCTTTCAGGGAAAAGTTAACCTTAGGAACTAAACAAACTATGAATCCTTCAGTTCGCCAATATATAGATAATTTCTTATTTATTGCCAACAGACTAAATATTGTCCCAGAAATAACCTCTAAAGATCGCCACGGAGAAATAGAAGGAGGTTATGTTACTAACCCTTTAAAAAGGGTAAACGAGTTAATAGCGTTACCTGGTTGCAATGCAAATTTAATCAAAGCAGCATATGATTATGGCCTTCTTAATTCAGTATGTACAATGAATGGAGAAGAGTTATCTTCAATTCCTGATCTATATAAAGCAGCTAAAAGTTACTTACATATTACAAAATCTCCTATGATTTTTACAAAATGCTATACTACCCCAGGCGAAGTTACTTTCTATGAAATAAAACAATGTATTAGGGTTGTTAAAATGGGCTGTACAGCAAATTTTATCTTTCCCGAAGAAATTAAGGCACAGCCAGAGTTAAACCGCAATGAGATACCAGATCTCCTCAGGGAAAAGAGGGCAGTCAAGATAAAAGCAATTTATGAAGCCTTGATTAACATGGTCAAGACTTATGTTTGGATAAATCATAGAGAGTTAAACACATTAATTATCTCTCAAAGCAAAACATACGGCCATGATGCGGTCGAAACCATCAAGTCATGGGTATGGAGCCTGCTCCATCCAGATCAAGAACCAGTTACAAGGTATTTACCTAGGAATTTTCTAACTAAAGATACCTTGAAGAGATATTGCAGTTGGATGCAGTAAAATAATAACCACTCATGTAAAATGTGTGGAGTTAACAAATGACTGTACCAATAATCGAAGATATGGACAGCTATGAAGATAGAGTTGAATCATCTAATACAGCAGTATCAACTACGGAGATAGAGCACAGCTTACCAGAATAAAACATCTGTCTACAAAGATAAGCATTACAACTGTAATATGATAGTAATAAGATAAAGATATGTTTAGTATGTAAATAGATAAATATTGTAACTGTTATAACAAAGCAAAAGTTAGGCGGCTAACGCACAATAAATATGTAAAGTGAATAGTGTGAACAGTACTTTTACTGTAGCACTTTCACTGTAGCAACAGTAGTTGAAATATTATATAAATTTTGTCCGAACACTTCAAAGGGTTCATCTATAAATAAGAAACATCTGATGCTGCTTAGAGGCATCAACAAGCTTCTCCTCATTTCTCTACTACTCTGTACTAAATTTCCTTCTTCTCTCAAAAAACACTAATAAATTTTACGCTTCTCCCATAGTTGGTATCAGAGCTTACTATTCACAAGACTGGGGTTTTCTGAGCAAATCAAGTTAGAGAATTTATTCCTAAATTATCACAATATACTGAACCATTGACTAAAAAACTAAAGAATGACTACGATTTTAGATGGGAAGACACTGACACAAAAATCCTAGAAAAAATTAAGGAATTAGTCAGAAAGTTACCAAAACTAAGTTTTCCTGATGAAGACAAAGAATTTACATGGATAGTGGAAACAGATGCTAGTGAGACCAATAATGGTTACGGAGCAGTTTTAAAATACAGATATAAGAATGATAGAAAAGAATATGTTTGTAGGTATCACTCGGGAACATTTAAGGCAAATGAAATCAATTGGGATATAAATAAATAAGAACAAAAAGCAGTAAAATATGGAATCAAAAAATTTGAATGTTATATAGTTTATAGTAAATTTATAATTAGAACAGATAATAGAACTGTTAGAAGTTGGTTAACCTAAAAACTACAGGATTCAATTACAAGAAAAGAAATAAATCGAATAATAGCTGATATCAACCAATATGAATTTTCTATTGAATTATTAAAAACTAACGACAATTGTTTTGCGGACTATCTCTCAAGAAATAGCTCAACAACTGATTCTAGAAAATCAGGAGCTCAAGATACAACTCAAAAAGTTAATGGAAGAACTTGCTTCAATGAAAAGAGAAGCCACTTCCAATAATCCTAGTATGGAGCAAGCAGATATTAGCACTAGCCAAAAATATAAAAGCCGAGTTATTAGAAAAAAAGTTAATTCTCCTTTCAAACGAAGTATGTCCTTACAAACTTATAACCAAACCAATAACCCTACCCAGTTGTCAATGAACTAAATTTTCCCAGCCTCATACCTGGTTGCAATGCAAATTTAATCAAAGCAGCATATGATTATGGCCTTCTTAATTCAGTATATACAAGAATGGAGAAGAGTTATCTTCAATTCCTGATCTATATAAAGCAGCTAAAAGTTACTTACATATTACAAAATCTCCTATGATTTTTACAAGATGCTATACTGCCCCAGGCGAAGTTACTTTCTCTGAAATAAAACAATGTATTAGGGTTGTTAAAATGGGCTGTACAGCGAATTTTATCTTTCCCGAAGAAATTAAGGCACAGCCAGAGTTAAACCGCAATGAGATACCAGATGTCCTCAGGGAAAAGAGGGCAGTCAAGATAAAATTAATTTATGAAGCCTTGATTAACATGGTCAAGACTTATGTTTGGATAAATCATAGAGAGTTAAACACATTAATTATCTCTCAAAGCAAAACATACGGCCATGATGCGGTCGAAACCATCAAGTCATGGGTATGGAGCCTGCTCCATCCAGATCAAGAACCAGTTACAAGGTATTTACCTAGGAATTTTCTAACTGAAGATACCTTGAAGAGATATTGCAGTTGGATGCAGCAAAATAATAACCACTCATGTAAAATGTGTGGAGTTAATTAAATGACTATACCAATAATCGAAGATATGGACAGCTATGAAGATAGAGCTGAATCATCTAATACATCAGTATCAACTACGGAGATAGAGCACAGCTTACCAGAATAAAACATCTGTCTACAAAGATAAGCATTACAGCTGTAATATGATAGTAATAAGATAAAGATATGTTTAGTATGTAAACAGATAAATATTGTAACTGTTATAACAAAACAAAAGTTAGGCGGCTAACGCACAATAAATATGTAAAAGTGAATAGTGTGAACAGTACTTTTACTGTAGCACTTTCACTGTAGCAACAATAGTTGAAATAGTATATAAATTTTGTATGAACACTTCAAAGGGTTCATCTATAAATAAGAAACATCTGATGCTGCTTAGAGGCATCAGCAAGCTTCTCCCCATTTCTCTACTACTCTCTACTAAATTTCCTTCTTCTCTCAAAAAACTCTAATAAATTTGACGCTTCTCCCATAGTTGGTATCAGAGCTTACTATTCACAAGACCGGGGTTCTTCACTTAAAGCTTATTCCTCAAGTTATTATACAAATAATTATGGAAGCAGATAAGGTAATCCCTTTTCTTATGAACTGAATTTAAATTTAATCCTTTAGTTTATAAAAATACTAAGATCTGTTAAAATAATTCTATAATTTCATATAGGATGTATGCTATCTTAATTATGCTTTCCCCGATTAAGTAAAATCATGTTTAGAAACCAAAAGACAATTGGTAATAGGAGCCCGTTTAGCCGTTGAGAATGAGAAGGCGTTGAGGGCGTGATGCATAAGACCTATGTGGTGAGGTTGAAAAACATGAATTTATTTAATTTTGCTTAAGTGTTTAAGGGTTGTCAAAGCGGATTAGCAGTACTTATATGAAAGCTGATAGAATTGTTATTAACCGATTAAGGTCCATTATGAGCAAAGGGATTGAGTCTAAACAAAAGTTCATACAGAAAAAGAATAACTCTTTATACTATTTATTTGCTTAATTACTTGTTTGCTTTAAGTATGAAAACACAAATAAGAAATGTTAAAGAACATATAGAAATGAGAGAATTTATGTTAAACTTTCAAATAAGGATTTTACAAGATAAAATAGATGAATTTGAAAATTATTTATTCAAAGCCGATACAAGAAAAGATAATGAAATGACGAATGCTTTTGTAAAATATTTAACTGATCTAAAAAATAGAAAAAATAAATACTTAACGGATAAACAAGAACTTAGAGATTTACAAAATTCGTTATACGTATGAGTACTAAATCACAAGTAAAAGAGGCTATGAAAAGAGCTAATTGGGAATATTTTATATCAACTATGCAATCTGATATTAAAAATTTAGAATTAAGAAATAAAAAACAAATGGCTATTATTAATAAACTACAAATATTAGAACAAGCAACATTAAATGATAATTATGACTATGAAGAAATTGAAAAAGAGTTAAAACCTTTTGATGATCAAATAGAACTGCTAGAAATACAAATTAAGGAACAGGAGGATGTAGCTAAGAAAATAATAGAAGATTATAACAATTATAAGTTAAATAGAAAATCAACTTTATGCTTATGAGTGAACTAGAAAAAGAAAAAAATTTAGGAACTAATCTAAAGATAATAAACAAAAATATTTTATTAATTATACAACTACTAAAAGAAAGTAAAAAGGATTTAGATAAACTAGAGTCTAGCAATACTAAAATACCAATAGAACTAGAAGAACAAGGTTATGAAATTTTAGAAAAGAAGATAACTAAGGAATATTCACAGTTATTTCCGGGATTACTTTTGAGAAAAAGAATAGACATAGAATATGAAAGAATAATTGAACAATCAGAATAATGAATAAAAACGAAAAAATCATTGAAGAAGAAGTTATTAGATACCCTGATGGTCCATTTAAAATACATAAGACTAATCAAAATAGACAATTTGCAGAAATTAGTGAAGGCATGTTTTATCTAATAAAAGATAGGAAACAAATGATACTAGAATATGAATTTGATAGAGAAAGAAGACTAGCACTAGAAAATAATTTTGTACAAGTAACTAATATAGAAAGTAGCTATTGACATCTACAAAAAATTAGAAAAACTAGAAAGAAAATATGATGAGAGAATGAGAAAAGCAGAAGAATCTATTAAAATAATCCATATTAATACTAAACAAATATTAGACAAAGTCTACAGAGTAGAAAATCATTTAAATGAAGAAACACAAAATCTTAAAATAGAATATAATAGTAGGTTCAATAAAATAGAAGAACAGCTTATATGTAATATCAAAAACAATACAGAAGATATAAGAATCCATGAATCAGATGATGAAACAATAAATAATACTACCCTCGAAGCTTTAACTACTGAAATAGAACGACTTGAAGTAAACAATATAGAGGTTAATACTCTGGAAGAAAATAATGAAGAAGTTTATTCTGAACAATCTAGTCAAGAATTTAGATATTCAAATTATTTAGAATCAGATTTTAATTCAGAAAAAGACGAAGAAATTAACGTACTTACTAAAGTCTATACAGATGACGATTATGATTATATGGAAACAAGTAGAAGTTATAAACCTACTTTTAAAAAGAAAAAATATGATTATAAACATAAAAATAATGATTATATATGGAAATATCGAAGAAAATTAGAAAATAATTATATACCCAGAGATAATCAATCAGGAGAAACTCTAAATCTAGATTGCTCTACTAATACTGAAATGGATATACAAAATTGGACAGCTAGAATAAATGCAAAATTAATTGAAGCTAAAATACCAGTTAGTGCAGCGGCTAGTTATATTGAAGCAACTATAACAGGAATAGCAAGAAGCTATTTAACTAATATAGGAATAATAGAATTAACTGAATTGCAAAGTACTAAGATAGAAGGAACAACGATGACTGATTCAACACAAATGTTGAAAAAATATGAAAAAATAATTCGAAGAGAATTTGGTAATCCAAATGCAGATTTAAAATATGCAATCGCCAAAAAAGAGTATTGTAAGTCCCAATTATATAATATGCAAATATGTTCCATGTGTCCAGAAGATCTAAATAAATATAATTGTGCTTTTCAGATGAACTATTATGAATTAGGAACCGAAACCCCTGAGCAATTAGCTGTATTTCGAAAATTATATTTTGAAAAATTACCAATACCTATAAATACTATGGTACAACAAGCTTATTATACAGAACCTAAGATAGGAACTTTAGGAGAACAAATAGCATTTTTATAAACATGGTATAAAAATTATTGTATTGAAGTTAATAACCATAAGGAATTTAGAAAACAAGCTAAAATTAGTGACTGTTGTGAAAGATATGAAATACCCAAATTTGGATGTCACAAACTAAACAAAAGACATAAAGCTAAAAGACCCAAATTAATGCAAAGACGATATAAAAGATTCAAACCATATGGAAAATATAAAAATAAGAAACGATCAAATACAAATTAATTTATTAAAAGAAAAATCTATAAATATGCTAAAAATCCAAAAAGATGTAGATGTTATAATTGTGGACAAATAGGTCACAGCATAGCAAGGGAATGTAAAGCTAAAGTAAATAAAAATGCTAATAAAAATATAAAAAATGTAAATTTCATTGAACTCCATATAGTAGAATATGAACTAGGAAAAACCAATATACAACCAGATGAAGAAATATATGTGTTCGAATATGAAACAGATAATGACGAAATTAATGAAATAAGTAATGATGAAAATAGTGAAGATGAAGATAATACTGAAGCTGATGATAATGAATAAAGAATTACAAGAAGTAGATTACGATGAAGATATTACAGTACAACATAAAAATCAAAGAGTCATTTTTGACTTACAAAAATATAAGGCATTAAAGTATGAAGGATTTACGTTGTCCCCTGACAAGATTATTGAAAAGAAAAAATTTGACCTAATCAATTTAACTAAGTATTTCAAAAAGAAAGAATTACAAAAAAACCTAGGAATAGTAAATCAAGTTAGAGAATTTATTCCTAAATTATCACAATATACTGAACCATTGACTAAAAAACTAAAGAAAGACTACGATTTTAGATGGGAAGACACTGCTACCAAAATCCTAGAAAAAATTAAGGAATTAGTCAGAAAGTTACCAAAACTAAGTTTTCCTGATGAAGACAAAGAATTTACATGGATAGTGGAAACAGATGCTAGTGATACCAATAATGGTTACGAAGAAGAAGGAAATTTAGTAGAGAGTAGTAGAGAAATGGGGAGAAGCTTGCTGATGCCTCTAAGCAGCATCAGATGTTTCTTATTTATAGACGAACCCTTTGAAGTGTTCGTACAAAATTCACATACTATTTCAACTACTGTTGCTACAGTGAAAGTGCTATAGTATAAGTACTGTTCACACTATTCACTTTTACATATTTATTGTGCGTTAGCCGCCTAACTTTTGTTTTGTTATAACTGTTACAATATTTATCTGTTTACATACTAAACATATCTTTATCTTATTACTATCATATTACAGCTGTAATGCTTATCTTTGTAGACAGATGTTTTATTCTGGTAAGTTGTGCTCTATCTCCGTAGTTGATACTGCTGTTTTAGATGATTCAGCTCTATCTTCATAGCTGTCCATATCTTCGATTATTGGTACAGTCATTTGTTTAACTCCACACATTTTACATGAGTGGTTATTATTTTGCTGCATCCAACTGCAATATCTCTTCAAGGTATCTTCAGTTAGAAAATTCCTAGGTAAATACCTTGTAACTGGTTCTTGATCTGGATGGAGCAGGCTCCATACCCATGACTTGATGGTTTCGACCGCATCATGGCCGTATGTTTTGCTTTGAGAGATAATTAATGTGATTAACTCTCTATGATTTATCCAAACATAAGTCTTGACCATGATAATCAAGGCTTCATAAATTGCTTTTATCTTGACTGCCCTCTTTTCCCTGAGGAGATCTGGTATCTCATTGCGGTTTAACACTGGCTGTGCCTTAATTTCTTCGGGAAAGATAAAATTTGTTGTACAGCCCATTTTAACAACCCTAATACATTGTTTTATTTCAGAGAAAGTAACTTCGTCTGGGGCAGTATAGCATCTTATAAAAATCATAGGAGATTTTGTAATATGTAAGTAACTTTTAGCTGCTTTATATAGATCAGGAATTGAAGATAGCTCTTCTCCATTTATTGTATATACTGAATTAAAAAGGCCATAATCATATGCTGCTTTGATTAAATTTGCATTGCAACCAGGCAACGCTATTAACTCGTTTACCCTTTTTAAAGGGTTAGTAACATAACCTCCTTCTATTTCTCCGTGGCGATCTTTATAGGTTATTTCTGGGACAATATTTAGTCTGTTGGCAGTAAATAAGAAATTATCTATATATTGGCGAACTGAAGGATTCATAGTTTGTTTAGATCCTAAGGTTAACTTTTCCCTGAAAGATGTGGTATCTAGTATGAGGCTGGGAAAATTTAGTTCATTGATAACTGGGTAGGGTTATTGGTTTGGTTATAAGTTTGTAAGGACATACTTCGTTTGAAAGGAGGATTAACTTTTTTTGTAATAATTCAGCTTTTATATTTTTGGCTAGTGCCAATATCTGCTTGCTCCATACTAGGATTACTGGAAGTGGCTTCTCCTTTCATTGAAGCGAGTTCTTCCATTAACTTTTTGAGTTGTATCTTGAGCTCCTGATTTTCTAGAATCAGTTGTTGAGCTATTTCTTGAGAGATAGTCTGCAAAACAATTGTCGTTAGTTTTTAATAATTCAATAGAAAATCTATATTGGTTGATATCAGCTATTATTCGATTTATTTCTTTTCTTGTAATTGAATCCTGTAGTTTTTGGGTTAAGCAACTTCTAACAGTTCTATTATCTGTTCTATTATCTGTTCTAATTATAAATTTACTATAAACTATATAACATTCAAAAAATTTGATTCCATATTTTACTGCTTTTAGTTCCTTTTTATTTATATCCCAATTGATTTCATTTGCCTTAAATGTTCCTGAGTGATACCTACAAACATATTCTTTTCTATCATTATTATATCTGTATTTTAAAACTGCTCCGTAACCATTATTGGTCTCACAAGCATCTGTTTCCACTATCCATGTAAATTCTTTGTCTTCGTCAGGAAAACTTAGTTTTGGTAACTTTCTGACTAATTCCATAATTTTTTTCTAGGATTATTGTGTCAGTGTCTTCCCATCTAAAATCGTAGTCTTTCTTTATTTTTTTAGTCAATGGTTCAGTATATTGTGATAATTTAGGAATAAATTCTCTAACTTGATTTACTATTCCTAGGAATTTTTGTAATTCTTTCTTGGTATTTATTTCCTTTTGAAACTCAATGATTTTCTGAGCTATATGATCTTGCATTTTTATTCCAGCTTTATCTATTTCAAATCCTAAGAATTCAATTTGGGTTTTAAATAATTCCATTTTCTTTTAGCTTAAAACTATACCACTAGTTTTAATAATGTCTATAAACTGTTCTAACAACTTAAAATGTTCTTCTTGTGTTTTTGAATAGATTAGTATGTCATCAATATAAACTACACAATTTGATAATTGATTTAAATATTTATCCATGAATGCTTGGAATCTTCCTGGGGCATTTTTATATCCAAAGGGTAATACATTCCATTCATAACATCCATTGGGGACTTTAAATGCTGTTAGTTGTTTAGAATCTTCGGTTAATTTTAATTGATGAAAACCACTTTTACAATCAAATTTTGAGAAATAATTGTAACCTTGTATTTGCCTCATTTTAAGCATCTTGTTTGGTATAGGGTAATTGTAAGTAATTGTTTTTTCATTTAGAATTCTATAATCAATAACCATTCTTGTTTTTCCTCATTTTTGTTCTGAGTGATTATTAACTATAAAAGCGCTGCTACTATGTTTTGAATTACTAGGTCTGATTAGTTTTCCAGCTAATAGTTCCGCTATATGCATTTTAAATTCTTTTTCATCTCGTTGTGTATTATTAAAAGGTTTTTGTGATATTATGCTATTTTGATCTTTCAATGTCATTTTTATTTCTGTTTTATGCTTATGCCATTTTTCTAAAGGATTATCACTACATAGTTTTTCTAATTGGGTTTTTAAAGGAGTAAGCTTATCTAGATGGAGTATACCAATTTCTATAATTTCAAAGTTATTAATATTTTCTTTTTTGGTTGTCATTTTTTGGACTAATTGAGTTTGTTCGCCTATTTTACATTTTTCCCATTCTATTGGCATCCTTTCTCTATTTTTAACTATTTTTGCTCTTAACTTATGTTTACAAGGAGTAAATAATCTAACAAACTCTTTACCTATACTAAAAGGTTTATATTGGTTAAGAAAGTTAGTTCCTAGTATTATGTCTTTTCCTATTAGTTCGAAACAGTATACTTTAGGTATAATTAATATTTTATTCCAAATTTGTATTTTTACTTATTTTTGTTATAGGGTAATACTACTACTATTGTTATTAAACCCATTGATTCTAAATGGCGTGTTTAATTTTTTTCCATTCTGGTAAATAATTTTCTTTCATTATTGTTGGTTGTGCTCCTGTATCCACCATTGGTGAATAATATCGACTCTCATATCCTTCAAAGATTATTTTTATAAGTATATAGGTTAAATTACTCATTTTAATTGAGAATTGCTAAGTCATTTTTCATTTTATATAATCTTTGTTCTAATATTTCTATATCTCTGGTTTTTTCTTGTTCCCTTTTTGATAATGCTCTTATGCTATTTCTATGGCAACCTGCAAATATAATATATTGTAGTCTTTGACTTAGATAAACCTTTTCTTCTTTTCTTATTTCTATTTGTTTTTGTAATTTTATTAGTTCTATTAAATTGGGTATAGCATTACTCATTTATAATTTTGGTTTTATATTGAGTTTGGTTATAAGTAAATTTAAAATAATCTGGTTCTATTGTCCATGGTATAACCTTTTCTAAGAAGTCTTTTCCTAGTATTATCTTATTGTTTAAGGTTATGACATAGTCGATGTTTATATCTTGTAGTGCAATTTTTGTTGCTAATGTAATTAATCTGTTAAAATTTTCATTAATGTTAACTATTTGGTTTGACAGTTTGTCTAATGGTATATAATTACTTTCAGTATTAATATCTAATTGTGCTGTGAGATTTTTTATTCCTATTTGTATAATTATATAATATTCGTATGATTTTATTTGAATAGGTAGGTTTTCAGTTAAATGTCGTTTAGATCTAGAAATGCTTAATCTTTTCTTTACTATTTCTAAGTCTTCATAGTTTGGTTTAGAGTATAATTTTAATCCTTTTTCTATAGGTAATATAAGATCTGTAAAAGGAGTATCTATAGTAATTGGTCTTAATTTGTTTTTGGTATAAATTTGATGTTGATCCGTTAATATATAAGCATTCTTACATTGTACTGTCATAACTTTTGATCCAGTTGTCATGTTTATTCCATCTAGTTTCCAATATAAGACTAATGCCTTTTCTATATTTTGGTCAGTTAAACTTATAGAATAATTAGGCTTTATTATAAATCTAACTTTCTGATAAATAAGATTTCCTTTAAGTTGTGCTATAATAGCTTGTTCTATTGGTTCTTTGATTCTGTCATCAGCTAATTCTATTTCTAAGGGAGTATTTATTCCTTCTTTAAAACAAGCTTTGATTATTATCTCTATGGCAGCTAATTCTACAAATCTAAATGTGATTGGTTTATTTTTTAATGTATTATTAATTTTGGTTATTTCGTCATTTAGTACTTCTTTTGTTATTAATGGGACTCTAGTATTACCTTGTACTTGCGTTATATCTATAACATGTTCTCTATCAGCTATAACTAAATATTCTTCCTTTTTATTTTTGAAATACTTAGTTAAATTGATTAGGTCAAATTTTTTCTTTTCAATAATCTTGTCGGGGGACAATGTAAATCCTTCATACTTTAATGCATTATATTTTTGTAAGTCAAAATTGACTCTTTTATTTTTATATTGTACTGTAATATCATCATCGTAATCTACTTCTTGTAATTCTTTATTCATTATCATCAGCTTCAGTATTATCTTCATCTTCACTATTTTCATCATTACTTATTTCATTAATTTCGTCAAATTTTGCTATGAGATTTTTTATTCCTATTTGTATAATTATATAATGTTCGTATGATTTTATTTGAATAGGTAGGTTTTCAGTTAAATGTCGTTTAGATCTAGAAATGCTTAATCGTTCCTTTACTATTTTTAAGTCTTCATTGTTTGGTTTAGAGTATAATTTTAATCCTTTTTCTATAGGAAATATAAGATCTGTAAAAGGAGTATATATAGTAATTGGTCTTAATTTGTTTTTGGTATAAATCTGATGTTGATCCGTTAATATATAAGCATTCTTACATTGTACTGTCATAACTTTTGATCCAGTTGTCATGTTTATTCCATCTAGTTTCCAATATAAGACTAATGCCTTTTCTATATTTTGGTCAGTTAAACTTATAGAATAATTAGGCTTTATTATAAATCTAACTTTCTGATAAATAAGATTTCCTTTAAGTTGTGCTATAATAGCTTGTTCTATTAGTTCTTTGATTCTGTCATCAGCTAATTCTAATTCTAAGGGAGTATCTATTCCTTCTTTAAAACAGGCTTTTATTATTATCTCTATGGCAGCTAATTCTACAAATCTAAATGTGATTGGTTTATTTTTTAATGTATTATTAATTTTGGTTATTTCGTCATTTAGTACTTCTTTTGTTATTAATGGGACTCTAGTATTACCTTGTACTTGCGTTATATCTATAACATGTTCTCTATCAGCTATAACTAAATATTCTTCCTTTTTATTTTTGAAATACTTAGTTAAATTGATTAGGTCAAATTTTTTCTTTTCAATAATCTTGTCGGGGGACAATGTAAATCCTTCATACTTTAATGCATTATATTTTTGTAAGTCAAAATTGACTCTTTTATTTTTATATTGTACTGTAATATCATCATCGTAATCTACTTCTTGTAATTCTTTATTCATTATCATCAGCTTCAGTATTATCTTCATCTTCACTATTTTCATCATTACTTATTTCATTAATTTCGTCATTATCTGTTTCATATTCGAACACATATATTTCTTCATCTGGTGGTATATTGGTTTTTCCTAGTTCATATTCTACTATATGGAGTTCAATGAAATTTGCATTTTTTATATTTTTATTAGCATTTTTATTTACTTTAGCTTTACATTCCCTTGCTATGTGACCTATTTGTCCACAATTATAACATCTAAATCTTTTTGGATTTTTAGCATATTTATAGATTTTCCTTTTAATAAAATAATTTTTATTTGATCGTTTCTTATTTTTATATTTTCCATATGGTTTGAATCTTTTATATCGTCTTTGCATTAATTTGGGTCTTTTAGCTTTATATCTTTTGTTTAGTTTACGACATCCAAATTTGGGTATTTCATATCTTTCACAACAGTCACTAATTTTAGATTGTTTTCTAAATTCCTTATGGTTATTAACTTCAATACAATAATTTTTATACCATGTTTGTAAAAATGCTATTTGTTCTCCTAAAGTTCCTGTCTTGGGTTCTGTATAATAAGCTTGTTGTACCATAGTATTTATAGGTATTGGAAATTTTTCAAAATATAATTTTCGAAATACAGCTAATTGCTCAGGGGTTTCGGTTCCTAATTCATAATAGTTCATCTGAAAAGCACAATTCTATTTATTTAGATCTTCTGGACACATGGAACATATTTGCATATTATATAATTGGGACTTACAATACTCTTTTTTGGCGATTGCATATTTTAAATATGCATTTGGATTACCAAATTCTCATCGAATTATTTTTTCATATTTTTTCAACATTTGTGTTGAATTAGTCATCTCTGTTCCTTCTATCTTAGTACTTCGCAATTCAGTTAATTCTATTATTCCTATATTAGTTAAATAGCTTCTTGCTATTCCTGTTATAGTTGCTTCAATATAACTAACCGCTGCACTAACTGGTATTTTAGCTTCTATTAATTTTGCATTTATTCTAGCTGTCCAATTTTGTATATCCATTTCAGTATTAGTAGAGCAATCTAGATTTAGAGTTTCTCCTGATTGGTTATCTCTGGGTATATAATCATTTTATAATTTTCTTCGATATTTCCATATATAATCATTATTTTTATGTTTATAATCATATTTTTTCTTTTTAAAAGTAGGTTTATAACTTCTACTTGTTTCCATATAATCATAATCGTCATCTGTATAGACTTTAGTAAGTACGTTAATTTCTTCGTCTTTTTCTGAATTAAAATCCGATTCTAAATAATTTGAATTTCTAAATTCTTGACTAGATTGTTCAGAATAAACTTCTTCATTATTTTCTTCCAGAGTATTAACCTCTATATTGTTTACTTCAAGTCGTTCTATTTCAGTAGTTAAAGCTTCGAGGGTAGTATTATTTATTGTTTCATCATCTGATTCATGGATTCTTATATCTTCTGTATTGTTTTTGATATTACATATAAGCTGTTTTTCTATTTTATTGAACCTGCTATTATATTCTATTTTAAGATTTTGTATTACATCCTATATGAAATTATAGAATTATTTTAACAGATCTTAGTATTATTATAAACTAAGGGATTGAATTTAAATTCAGTTCATAAGAAAAGGGATTACCTTATCTGCTTCCATAATTATTTGTATAATAACTTGAGGAATAAGCTTTAAGTGAAGAACCCCAGTCTTGTGAATAGTAAGCTCTGATACCAACTATGGGAGAAGCGTAAAATTTATTAGAGTTTTTTGAGAGAAGAAGGAAATTAGTAGAGAGTAGTAGAGAAATGGGGAGAAGCTTGCTGATGCCTCTAAGCAGCATCAGATGTTTCTTATTTATAGACGAACCCTTTGAAGTGTTCGTACAAAATTTACATACTATTTCAACTACTGTTGCTACAAGATAAAGATATGTTTAGTATGTAAACAGATAAATATTGTGACAGTTATACCAAAACAAAAGTTAGGCGGCTAACGCACAATAAATATGTAAAAGTGAATAGTGTGAACAGTACTTTTACTGTAGCACTTTCACTGTAGCAACAGTAGTTGAAATAGTATGTAAATTTTGTGCGAACACTTCAAAGGGTTCGTCTATAAATAAGAAACATCTGATGCTGCTTAGAGGCATCAGCAAGCTTCTCCCCATTTCTCTACTACTCTCTACTAAATTTCCTTCTCCTCTAAAAAAACTCTAATAAATTTTACTCTTCTCCCATAGTTGGTATCAGAGCTTACTATTCACAAGACCGCGGTTCTTCACTTAAAGCTTATTCCTCAAGTTATTATACAAATAATTATAGAAGCAGATAAGGTAATCCCTCTTCTTATGAACTAAATTTAAATTCAATCCCTTAGTTTATAATAATACTAAGATCTTTTAAAATAATTCTATAATTTCATATAGGATGTATGCTATCTTAATTCCATTAGATATGTATGTATATGTATATGTATGTATATGTATATATATGTATATGTGTATATGTATATATATGTATATATATATGTATATGTATATATATGTATATGTGTGTATATGTATATATATGTATATGTATATGTATATGTATATGTATATGTATATGTATATGTATATGTATATGTATATGTATATGTATATGTATATATGTATATGTATATATATATATATATTTTTTTTTGGAAAATTTGCCCGAAAAAGTCCCACCTTTTGGCCATCTGTCGAAAATAGTCCCAACTTTCATTTATTTTACAGTGGTCCAAACTTTGAGGGGTCTTCACTTTTATTGGACCTTTATCGGATGGTAACTTGCTACAGCAGGTTTCCTTGCTGTTTTCTTTTCGTTTTTTTTCCAATAAGCTCATTCTCTCTTCTCCCTATACTCAATCCCCACAACCACCTCTTTCTCTCTCCTCCACTTAACTCCACAACCAGCACCCCCAGGCCCCAACTGAGGGACTGACCCACCCAGACCCACACGGACTGCCCACCACCACCCTCCGAAATTCACCCAGCCCGACACCAAAACCACCCTGCCCGACACCAAAACCACCCACCCACTTCCATAACCCAACCAAAAACCTGCTTATATTTTCCATTCGACAACTAGAACCATTGACATTGCTGTTAATAATTTCTACACCAAAATTCACAAATCACCACAACAAAAAAAAAGATAAAAAATTAAAACATTCAATTTAAGAAGCAACCAAAACCCACGAAAAACCAAACCCACAAAACTTTTCATCACCAATATAACTGAATCCTTAATTACAATCACACATAAAACATAAACAAAAAAATTTTGAAAAGCAACAAGTCAACTCGGATCAAATAAAACAAATTGGGTGTGATGAAGAAAATGAGGAGAGAGAATTGGGGTTGGTGTCTTGGTGATGAACCATTGACTAGATGAATGGCTTTGCGGCATTTCTCGAGGCTAGGTTATGGTGATTGGCCCACGATAGATGATGGTGGCAGTGGTGACGGAGAACGAGGAAGAGAATGGGGATTGTCAGGTTGGTGTAGGGGTATCAGGCTATCAGCAAGGGCAGAGAGAGAAAGGGTGGTGGACAGGGGGGAGAGAGAAAGGACGGTGCAAGGGGTGTTAATAGCAGGCTAATGTGTTAGCAAGGGGGTGAGAGAAAGGACGATGGACGAGCGTTGGTGACAAGGTGGGAAGAGAGAGCAAGGGTGGCTGAGAGGCGTTGGTGGCTGGGGTGGGAGGAGAGAGAGGGAGGCAGTTGAGCTCACGTGAGTTTTTTACCTGTTAAGCAGGTTTCCAATGGGATGGGTCCAGAAATTAAAAAAAAAAACCCGAAGTTTGGTTTATTATAGAATAATAGAAAGTTGGGACTATTTTCGGCAGAAGGCCAAAAGGTGGGACTTTTTCGAGCAAATTTTCCTTTTTTTTTATAAAGGTAAGAAGAAATAGGTTTAGGAGACCCTCCTTACGAGGGGAACTCCTAAACTATCGTTTACAAGGATTGTATTGAGAGCCGAAGAAAAAACGTATATGTATATGTATATATGTATATGTATATATGTATATGTATATATATATATATTTTTTTTTTATAAAGGTAAGAAGAAATAGGTTTAGGAGACCCTCCTCACGAGGAGAACTCCTAAACTATCGTTTACAAGGATTGTATTGAGAGCCGAAGAAAAAACATGACTAATATGGAAATCAGAGGTAATTAAGTGGCCGACGTTTGCTATCCAGTCAGCTGCTTTGTTGGCTTCACGGTAGATGTGATGAATCGAGTAGGATTTGAACTGCCGTAGTAGAGCTTGTATTTCTTCAATAATGAATTGAATCTGCCATGGAGCTCGCCATAAGTTCTTGACTGCATTTATTACTAATAGGTTGTCACCCTCGATGTGAATATTCTCAATATGGTTTTGTAATGCTAGTAGAATGCCTTTGTGAAGAGTTGTTGCTTCGACAACGAAAACGGGAGCGGTGCCGAGGTTGAAAGCTGCGGCGTGAATGAAAACTACGTTACTGTTGCGAATGATGACTCCTACTGCGGCTGATTTTTTAGAAACGGACCCATCAAAGTTGAGCTTGAAATGGATGTAGGCGGTGGGGACCAAGCAACAAAGATGGAACAAGATTGCTCGGTGGAAATGGAATGAGTGGAGGATGAAAAGAAAGTAGTACATGCAAGTTGACAAGAATCAAGCTTTGTACGGGTAGCCCATTCGTGGAAGAGGAATTTGGCTTTATAAAGTATGCGATGTTGATTGAAAGAAGCGTTATTAAAAATAATATCGTTTCGCTCTTTCCAGACGAACCAAAGAAGGAAGATAAACTTGGTTAGAATGGATTTCCTATTTTTTAGGGATTGAATAGTATCGAGTAAGGGTGTTCCCCTATGGTGGAAATGCATCCTGTCTGAAATCTCTTGTAAGTCCCACATTGAGTTGGATATAGTACAATTGATAAAGAGATGGTCAATACTTTCAGGATGGCAATGACACAGAGGACATTCATTTAAGGGGATAATCTTGCGTGAGCATAAAATATTTCTAACTCCTAAGCTATTCTGACAAATTTGCCAGAGAAAAATTAATAGTTTTGGCGGTATGTCGAGCTTCCATATCCAGCTGAATTCCCATTTCGGGTCAGAAGGGTCTAGATTATGGGCTAGCCAAGTTGCTGATTTGACTGAAAAAGCCCCCGAAGAGGTGCATCCCCATATGGCTTCATCTTTAGTCGGAATAGAAGGTAGTGGAATACCTTTGACAATATTAACAATATAATCAGGTAGTAATTGTCGGAGTTTGTCAATGTCCCAATCAATAGAATTTTTTATAAAGTCACTGACTTTTAAGTTCTCTTGAATTTGGTGAAGTGATAAATTGAGGGTCTCTATGAGAGGGGTGTGGTTGACCCAGTTATCAAACCAAAAAGAAATGGATTTGCCATCTCCAATTTTCCATCTAATACCTTTCCTAATGATATCTCGTTGAGCTAAAATATGTTTCCATATTTGGGAGTCAGTAGCTTTTGATTTACATTGAAATAATGTTGTAATGTATAAGTACTTTTGTCTCATTATTTTTACCCATAGGTTATTGTTGTCAGTTAAAATTTTCCACCCGAGTTTGGCTATGAAAGCTTTGTTAAGTGCGATAGTCTTCCGAAGACCGAGACCTCCTCTTGATTTTGGTTTACAAATTTTATCCCATGAAATTAAAGGAATTGCATTTTTATCTTTATGTTGTCTCCAAAAGAATTTTTTGTGCATGCTATCAATGGAGTTGGCAATGGAGTGAGGGAGCATAGATGAAGAACAAACGTAAGTTGGTAGGGCCTCTAAATTACATTGGATGAGGGTATGTCTGCCTGCTTTGGAAATGAATCCTGCTTCCCAATTGTGGATGCGATGTTTAGCTTTCTGAATAATGTGTTTGAAATCTATTGTTGTTGGTTTAAAAGAGCTAAAAAAGATCCCTAAATATCGTCCCAAGTTGGAGTTAGGTAACATATTGAACTTGCTAGCCAAACTGACTTTTCTTGCGGGTGAAACTCTTTTGGAGAATACAATTGAAGATTTATGAAGATTGACTAGTTGACCTGATAATTCACTGAAAGAATCAATAGATGATTTTAGGTTTGCACAAGCCGAGTTTGTAGCTTTGCAAAAAAGGAGGCTATCGTCTGCAAACATTAAGCAAGGGATTGAGGCGGAGAGGGAGCGGGGTTTAAAGCCAATTCCAGAGTTGTTGTTTTGAGATTAAAATCTCAGCATGGAGACAAAGACTTCCATGCATAGGATAAAAAGTTGTGGCGATAAAGGGTCACCTTGACGAAGACCCCGAGAAGGCTTGAAACATGGAGCGGGCTTGCCGTTTATTTTGATATAGTATGAGACATTGGTGACACATTCCTTTATCCATTCTGTCCAACGAGGGGGGAAACCAAAAGCATTAAGGGTGGCCCAAAGGAAATCCCATTCAATTCGATCGTAAGCCTTTTCCATATTAAGTTTAAGAGCTGCCTACCCCGTGTTATTTTGCGCTTTATGAAAAGTGTTTAAGATTTCTTTTGCTATTAGAATGTTGTCATGAATAGATCTATCTGGAGTGAAAGCATTTTGGTATGGACTAATTATTCTCTGCAGAATAGGACTTAATCTTTGCACTAAAATTTTGGAGATAATCTTATAGAGCGTGTTAATTAGACTAATAGGTCTGAAATGATTGGGGTTCTCCGGATGATCATTTTTAGGGATAAGCGTCATGAGAGTATGATTGAGTGAGGGAGGGAGTTTGCCATGGTGGAAGAAACTTTCAATTGCTGTAGTGACTTCCTTTCCAATAATGGACCAATATGTTTGGAAGAATTTACCTCCAAAGCCGTCCGATCCAGGGGCTTTGTCAGGATTAATATCAAAGGTAGCCTGTTTTATTTCATCATCGGAGACAGGAACAAGCAAGGAATCGCAATCATCTTCTAATACTAGGGGGGAAATGAATGACAAGTCGATATTGCGAGGAGAACTATGCGCAGAAGTGAATCTTTGTTTAAAAGAACTGGTTAGAATTTGGGTAATGTCGCTAGGAGACTCTACCCATTGGTTAAGGTCATTTTTCATTCTAAAAATGGTATTAGAAGCCATCTTTTATCTCATTTTGTTATGGAAATATATAGAATTTCTATCTCCTTGGGAAAGCCAAGTTTTTCTACTTTGAGAGCCGCTCTTATGATAACTAAAGAGGAGCAGTTTTTCACGTTGCAAGATAAGACGATTAATATGTGCTTTAAGAATAGGATTGAAAGGTTGCTGCCATAGGACAGATTGAAGTTCTTTAATTTTGCTTTCATTTTGAATAAGTTTGTTGGCGTTGTGACGATAATGATTTCTAGCCCACAGCTTAAGATCGTTTTTTATATGAATTAGCTTTTCCTGGATGCGATAAAACCGAGAGCCTTGACGTTGGATCTGCCAATTTTTTTCCACAATAGCATGGGGTTGTGCTTCAATGACCCAGTTATTATGGAATCGGAATATGTATATGTATATATGTATATGTAGAGTCGGGATCATGTGAGAATAGAGAGTTATATGAGAATACCTAATTATATGAGAATAGCTTACAACCTTTAGATTACACAAACCGGACGGCTGGGATTAGCCCAAACGGTAATAGCATAAACCACCTCTTCCAACCTCAATCTCGCGGCAACGTGGTAATTCAAAGCATTGGATGAAAAAAACAACGGCTTACAAATGAGGAAAATTCGAAAAATCAGAACTTTCATCATCAATTGATTGGAGAGAAGCATTTGAACCTTTGTCGTTGATCGAATTCATCCATCAATTATTTGTTCAATTCATCAATTCATACACCCTTGTTTTTTCAATCATCAGGTACGAAAATCAGAAAACTAACCCAAAATTTTGTTTGCTGCAATTGAATTATAAACCTAGTTTATAGACATCATTATTTGCTGCAATTTAAGTATAAACCTAGTTCATGGAATTTGATATTTTTCAAAATTGATGTACTTGCGTTCTATTCTGAATTCTTGAATTCCTAATTATAAGCTATGTTTTTCACTTCTTTTAATCGATAATTAGGTCTTTTATAGACTAATACTTGATGGTGATTGAATATTACTAGAATTTCTGTTCATACTCTTCTTTTTCTCTCTTTATATGTTTAGTAATTTGCTTAGTTTGAGGTCAGATTTTGTACCTTTTGTTATGTTCTTGAAGAATTCAATGCGTGGTTCGTGTTTTTGGTGGATTCATTTATTATTTAGGTTATCAGGCACTATCTTTTCACTTGACATGTCAGTTTGTGATTTGAAGAATTTGATCCACTATCTTTTGTGTTGTGGTTATGTAGTGTTGTGGAAATTTTGTTCTATGTATGTTGCTTTTGAAGAATTTGATCATCTTTGTGTTTTGTTTAGCTGGGTAATGGGTACAATCAAATGAGTTTGGTTAGGTTCATCGTATGTTCACTACATGTACATCAGTGCTATAATGACTAATGGTAGAAATTATTAAGGTTCTTATCATCTGTTGGAGTGTACGTACATAACATGTACTGAGAATGCTGAGAAATCTATGTCATTGGATCTGCAAAGGGTATATAATCAGAAGCCTTGGGTTTCTGCTGTCAAAAAGCGTGGTTCTAGGAATGGTTGTAGTATAGGAAACTTGGGTGAAAGAGGAGGCAAGTTGAATGGCACTTCAGACTGTACTTTGTCACATAATGGCAATGCTAATGGGAAATTTCCTCAGAATGGTGAATCTGAGGGTACTTCTAATGGCAATGTCGTAACGAAGGTCAAAAGGAAAAAGAAATCTCAAGATCATAAAGAAAATAGGTCTAGTGGTCCTGACTTGCTCTGGCATTTGAAGAGAGATGATTCTCATTCCTCTTTACATGATGGTTTAGTGACGAAGAAAGCTAGAAAAAATCGTAACAAAAAAAAAAAAACAGTACCAAATTTAGCACTCGAGCTGAGCTATGTTATGTACATCAGTGCTACAATTCAAGTACATTGTAAAGACACTACATGTACATCAGTGCTACACTACAAGTACATTATATTTTCCCTTTCTTTAGTCAATTACGTTCTCATATAAAGACACTACCACTAGTCTGGACTCAAAAAACTGATTTATTCTTAGCTATGGGTGATGAGATTCTACAATTGTTTTTCTGTCGCACCCAACCATATAAGAGAGGGAGTCCCAAAAAAAGGGAAAGAGTGTCGAAGAAACAGAATGCATAATGTTAGTATCAAAAGAGGGGTCTAGACTCTACACAACGTAATAGTATTGCATAATGGAAATTATTAGTGTTGATATTGATTAATTTCTAGCCACATTCCATAATCTACACACTCTTTTAGGCAAGGGAAAAGCATATAAAAGGAAGAAAATGTTATAGACTAGTAGTACAAAGGAGGTAATAATCATGAGGGTGTCTTTGCTCGAGAAGGGTAGCCTATCTAGTATCTAAGAGGTATCTTGCTTAATATGCTTTGGTATCTCTTTTAGAAAAAGTTAGTCCCCACCTTTTGGTGTATGATGCATGGCTAGTGTTTGGTTTCTAGCATTTAGTGTACAATACAACTCGTGTACATCAGATCTTTGCCACATTCCTTAATCTGAACTTTTCTCTCTTCATCGATCGATTAATCCATCAAAAGTTTGTTCAATTCATCAATTTTTGGTGCTACTTAATCGTTCAATTCATTCATCAACAGGTACGAAATTCTCAAACCAAAATGAAATTTTGATTGCTCTAAATCTATTTTCCAAGTTTGTTGTTCTTAATATTATGCCCCTCTTGTTAAATTAGCTCTCAGATCAAAAAATTTATTATGATATATTAATTAGTAACAATGAAATTTGTTGTTCTTAATATTCTGCCATGGCTAAACGCTTGTGCTGCCATCACCTATATGTCTTGTGCTGCTACTCTCTTTCTCCTAGGGTGAAGTTTTTGTTGATTTTGTCCACTTTAATTGAACTAATTATTAGTCTAATTGTCAATTTTTGTGCTTGTAATTGAGCGAAATGACGAATTGAATGTTGCTTTGTTTGTATAATGTATGTCGATATTTATGTGTTATTCAATTCTTGTTGATTTTTTATTATAATATATTACTAACAATGAAATTTGTATTTTGTTTGGTGGATTGGTTTATGTAATTATATTAACTCATGCGATATTGAGAAATTTTATATGAGAGATATGCTTGGAATAGAGGTCATCTTAAGCAGTAAATTTAGGATTTTTCGCTTGCAAAAGATTAAAAAAATGGTTTAGTATGCTCGTTATATCAAAACTGTTAAAATGTATGTTAAGAGATGTTTTTGAAATAGAGATGCCCCGTTGAGCTATATATATCAAGACATTCTTATTTATAAGACAAATATGGGCTCTGTATTTTCAAAATCTGTTTGACATTTAACATTTTGTGTAAGACAAACATGTTCATCATATATTTACTACATGTACATTAGTGCTACACTAAAAATACATTAAATCTCAAGGACATTATTAAGTATAAGTTGGGAATTTATATTGGATAGAAGGAAATAAGTTGATTAAGAAAAGCATATAAAAGAAAGAAAATCTTATAGAGGTGTAGCGAGAGAAGTGCTATGGAAAGCTTTGAAGAGTTAGTAGTTTAGAAGAGTAGTAGGACAAAGGACGTAATAATCATGAGGGTCTTCTTAAAATAGATGAAAATGGAAGGTTCAAGAAGGGTAGCCTATATCTAAGAGGTAGCTAGCTTAATATGCTTTGGCCTCTAGTCTAACACCTTTTGGTGTATGATGCATGGCTAGTGTTTGCTTTCTAGCCTTTGGTGTACCAATACAACTCATGTACATTATATCTTTGCCATATATACATCATCGGAAACCTACAAGTACATTACTATTGATCTAGTTTCAAGGTTGCTTTTACCGTTGTGTTCTAGCTCTTGATACTACCAGATTGGCGTTGCCAGTGTGATTGAGAATTTGTCATAATGTTGTTGTGATGTTGTCGCATGCCATAGTTTAATGCTCATACAGTCGTTACTCTGTTACTCCCTCCACCACCCCCCAAGTCTCTATGTAAAGTAGGAGGCTGCATTCAGCTGCCTAATGATTGAAGAATTTGAGGTGAGGGATTGGAAGGCTCACGCATCTGAGGAGAGGGTAAGGATCATTAGGATTGGGCAACCATCTACTTAATGCTTTTGGTGATAGTTATACCTTAGCAAATCACTTGGTAGGTGGCGAGAAACAGTTCCTTTTTGCAGGGAATGGCTAATAATGATTGTAGGGTTTTTTTCTCCCTGTCTGGCTATGCTGATTAATCTGTGTTATTTGGGGTTGGCTATGGTCCATGTAGGTATTTGGGCTGATTGCTGATATCATCATGACCTATTTAGCTTCCATGTCTAGGATAGTATGCACTATAACGTAATGTAAACATGATATATGATGATAATTATGAGTATACATGAAATTGAATATGTTTTGTTTTTCTTTCCCCCATGTTCGGCTCCTGGTCGCACTTAAAGTTCGTTATCCCCAAATTAGAGGGAATCACGAAACTCGTCAGGTATGGGTCTTGAGCCTCATTGAGTGATGAGCTTTTCTTTTTCATTGTTGAGGCTCGTGATCTATTTGGACAAATATTGTTTGTACATTACTTAAATCAGTCCAAAAGAGTACTTGCTGTGATGTATTTAATTTCTTGGTCAAATCGATTGAGCTTTTGTTCATAATATGGTGGTTTTTGATGTCCTTGGGCAGATTACTCAAGTTTATGGGTTCTATGATGAATGCCTAAGGAAGTGAGTATCTAACACCCAAATTCTATCCAGTGTGTATCCAGCTGACTATGGCTTCTATTGTTGCATGAGGAACTCCAAGCTTACATTTAGATACAATATGATTAGATAATTTCTTTTTGTTGTGACCACATTGTAACAGAACTATAAAAAAATATTTGTCGTGGAAGTGTCTCTTCAATATGCTGACAAGAATTGACTGTAGGTTCAAAAATATTATGTGGCTTGTAACTCGTGATGAGGCACAGACTTTGCCATCTTGATCAGGTTCTGGGTCAGCTATATGTTAGCGTGGTTTGTCTAATATGGAGCTGGCCTATGTGGCTGAGTCAAAAGCCTAGTTAGTCTTGGGTGAACCTGATCCATACTAATATTGTTGTGGACCAAAGCCACCATATAATATAGTGATCCTTTCTTTTCATATAGTAACATTTTCAAATCTTAACTTACACTAATCTATTATTATCTAACATAGTGACAATTTTTTTGACATAGTTACCCCTTCTTACATTAATTTATCATAATAAAATTTTCATTTTCTAACATAGTAACATTTTTTTTTCTCACAGTCACCCTTTACAATCTATACCAACTCATCTTTTATATATATATTTTGACATAGTGACCTTTATTCATAAATCACATGTAATAGCATTAGGTCCACATTAATTTAGTGTGGACTAGGTCCATATAAGTTTTATACGTTTTTTATGGATCCGGAAGTGGTGTGGATTATGTGAAGGGATTGGGGAGTTTGGGCCATGGTTGGGTGGGCTTCCTTTTATTGCTACTATTTTCCGCTAGGACCCTAATGATCTCTTGTGGAAGAAGGTGATTTGTGTACCCCCTTCGTAAACATTAATAAAACTATTTTCGTGCTTCGATGATCTATATTTTTGGTTCTTGATATTCAGAGCTATAAAGATGATTAAATTTATTACGTTCAACTAATTTGCTTGTGTACATCACCAGTGACTTGAATGTACATCACAAATGACTTGAATGTACATCATCAATGGCTTGAAAAATTTTAGTTGATATTCTATATTAATTACTCCTAGTCACTAGACTATCTTAATTTTTTCTCACTAGTTTTTTCTCTCCTAACCTATTATTTTTTATAAATGATCATTAACAACAACAAAATAAAAAAAGGGAACAAGGACAACCACTGATAGCTTGAAGGTACATCACCAATGACTTGAATGTACATCACTGATGACTTGAATGTACATCACCGATTGTAAGCATAACTACCAGGACACAAGGAATTTAGTCAAGAATCATCATTCATACTCTAAGCATGAAAAGCATAATATGACCAAACTATGTTACGACAATTCATGCACAACTAAAATTCTCAAAAAAGCCTTATACACATGAAATTAATAATACTTCAGGACACTAGGGAGAAAGCAAAGAGTAGAAGTCACGGTAATACTGATATAAAACTCTTTCTTGCTTATATGGTAAAATTTCAATTTTTAGCATTTCCAAACTCAAATCTATATTAATAGCGGAATAACAAAGACCATTACACTAACCAGAACACAACATATCCTTATTAATAGCTGCTTAAATGAGCAATGGTCCTTCGTGGACATCTTATGTACAACAAGTAGAGACGTCTCAGACACTTTAGAGGCCCTGTGCCATGCATTAAACATGGGCCCTATAGGAATATAAAACAGATCTCTAATCTCGTATTATTAATAATTAATATAATTTTTTATTAAACATGGTTGAAAATGAATTAACTTTTCTAAATACTTCAATGTTATTTTCATTTTTAACAAGGAGACAACTTAGATTTAAAAGAATATATAGTAAATATATACCAAGGATAAAACTAGAATAAGCTATGAAATATGAAAAATAGTATATAGATTAGCAGCAAAAATTTTGGATTAACAAATGTATTTTCCTTCTAAACTCAAAGAACCTAAAAAGTCAGAAAATTAAAAACAGGTGGGGCCCTTTAAAATTGGGGGCCCTGAGCAGTCATACACTCTGCTCATGTGTCTGAGACCCCTCTGACAACAAGTGATTGTTCCAGCAGTGAAAAAAGATCGCAACGTTGCAAATGTGTATTTCACAGGTCTACGTGTGCGACAAGAACAAGTGACTTTAGCTGCATAGGAGTTCGAACCATTGAGAGAAGCTTCTTGTCTCTGTCATCGCTTTAGATTTACCCTTGTGACTTGTGAGCATGGATTGCCCTGTCAAGTCCATTAACTAAGGCATGCTGCCTTAGGCTGCATTAGTCGAACCAGCCTCCCTACAGCTTCAGGATCCACAAGGCCACCTTTTTCAGTAAATTTAGAAATTTCTTTGTCAAACATGCTTGATGATCTCAACTAACCAGAGTCCCCATCACAGGCCTTGTAGACCGCTCTAGTTAATCGTATGAAAAGATTGATTGCCTCGTTCTCTCTTTTTCCCCTTTTTGTGAGAAGAGAGGTTAGAGCTGCTAGTATGCTTTTCAAAGGTGATGTTGTTGTTGAACCATTCACTGGTTTTGAGAACGGGGACCTTGCTGCTATTTTGATTATACGTGCATTTTTATGTGTGGTTTATGCAACAGTCGATCTACATCTGCCGGCCACTCCCGCAGATATTACCCAATTCAAGAAAAATTTAATGCCTGAATCAAGATGAAGCAAACACATAATTTGGAAAAGAAAAAAAAAAAGAGACCAACTCAACTAAACTGACAACAGGAATCATTCATTCTAGATTTAATAGCTAGATTTGGCTTGTCAAAGAGCAAAAAATGAACAAAGAAAAAATTACCTCACTACATCATATTTTATCTTAAGCAATTCTGACTTAATTTCGTATTCAAAGGATTACACTCCTATAAGAAAACAAAAAATATCAACTTACTTGAGATTGTATATACAAGTATATTTGAGATTTAATGTACTTGAAATTTAATGTACTTGTAGTGTATGAGTGATGTATATATAGTAACTATTTGATGAACATGGCAAAACTCATACCCATTACCCAACTAAAGAAAATCTAAAAATGATCAAACACTTCAAAAGCAACCCACATGAGTTCCACAGCAGTGTATAGTGCAAAACGACATATATAGAAGAATGTGAACAAAAGTTCTAGTAACATTCCTTCAGCATCATATGTAGTCTCTAAAACACCAAATTTTCGATTTAAGGATGTGAAAAAATAGCTTATAATTAGGGAATCCATGAATTAACAGTTGAGCACATGTACATCAATACTAACAAAATTTAATTACATGAATTATTTTTATTGAAAAAGGAATTCCATCAATTAGGTTTATATTTCTTACAAATCTGACCTTTTACATAGACACATGAGCTCGATAGAGAAAAGAGGCAAAGAAGTTTGAAGAAACAAAACATTCAAAATAGTATTACAATAGTACTTTCCCCATTATGGTTTACAAAAATAGTCTCATTTTCAGTGTTCTTGTAAGTGTACCCCACAAAATTCAGGTCCTTCGATGAAAGCATACAAGCCATATTCAAAAGGAGAGAAAAATTCGACAGAGAAACATGAGAAGGGGTAAAAAAAAAAAAGGAAACAAACACCACAACTTCTTAATGACAACAAAAGGAAGAAATGCATAAAATTTGAAAAACAGATTAATTGAAGAAAAATAGTCACTTATTACAATGATAACTATTTTAGGGAGGATACAGCAGACGATATATTTAATTTAAGCTTGTTTAGATAACTGTACAAACCCAAAGTAGTCGAGCTAATTATACGCTTATAAGTCATAACTGAGGCAAACAGAGCAAAAGTGTAATTTCTAGACTGCATATAGACATGATTAGAATGCCTGGAGGGTAATTTGAGATCTAAAGCACCAAAACAAAAATGATGACTTAAAAGTACAGCACATTTTACCGTACTTTTCTCCATGGACCTATCTTTGATGATGATTGAGCTTGAAAGTCAGCCTGCATATATCTCAAATACTGTAAGTTTAACAATAATTAAATACAAAAAAGATGCAGATTATCAGCAACACGACATAGAGGTGAGAGTACCTCATCAAACTTCTCAAAATTCGGTGTGTCTAACTCATCGTTAACCTCAGGGATAAAAGCAGCTTACATTTGGTATATCCTTTGCCGATCAATATCACCAAACCATGGATGAACCTAAAATTATGATATATTTAGATATAGAAGAAAATGGTTAGCTCCTTAATCTTTAGCAAAATTTCAAGTTCTAAAAGAACTAAGAACAGGACAAACCATACAACACCTTTATTTCACTAGCACTATTTGACCCAAGTCTCTGATTAACATTGCAC